>PVJH01035539.1:0-19592 GCA_004026705.1 Nesogale talazaci
GGTCAATATGAGTCAGCATCTCCCCACTGGATGGCAGTGAGTTTGGTTGGACTTGACTTTTCAGCAAAGACCAATCCCCCAAGGAAGGCTAGCATGCTTGACAAAGTAGAAGGGCAGAGAAGAGGGAGGCCTTTAATGAGTTGGGTTAACAGAGGGCCTACAATGGGCTCAGCACTTGTGAAAATGGCACAGGGCAGAGCAATATTTTCTTCTGTTGTACATGAGGTCGCTGTAAGTCAGGGCTAACTTGACAGCATCTAAAAACAAACTGTATGATTGTTTTTCTTTATATACTTTGTCTTCTTGGTCAAGCTTTGGCCCTTGTTATACTGGTAATGTTATTTTTCTCCTCTAGTCAAGACTTCATCAGTACATGGTTACCACAGATGAGCAAATTATATCCCTCACACACATCGTGAAGAATTGCCCGGTGATAAATCACAGCAGAGAAGAAAACCAAGCATCGGAAAGGGGGATCATAAGCAGAATAATTATGGACGATTCAGGTGAGTGTTATGTTGTTATTACTTTAGATTTGTCGTTAAAATGCTGTAGCCACAGAGCAAACAAGCAGAGTCCTGCACTTTTGCATATAATTACATTGGTATTGTATGTTTAGATGTATGTGAGGACAAATAAAAAAGTATCAGTCTTTTTAAACAAAGATAAGACAATGCGAAGCTCTTGTTCCTTAGCATCTAGTCTATGTGCTTCTCAAGGCGATGTTTCCATTTCTGTAACCCTTACTTAGGAGTTTGCATTTTTTAACTGCCACCATATGACAAAGTCAGTTTTGTGTTTCTTAAGTGTTCTTTTAGTTTGGGGGACAAAGAGAAGTCTGAAGCAGCAAGGTCAGAGCTCAAGGGTGGATGGAGTAACGTTTCCTGGTGAAACTCTTAAAGGAAGAGGAGGCAAGGGTATTGTCATGATGGAAAACAATCCCTAGGTACAAACGGCCTAGCTTTTTCAGACCCACAGAACTTTCTACTTTTTTAAAGCTTCTTAAGAAACACTGCTGATTATCCTGTGTCCTTTGAGGAAATATATCAATGTTGCTACTTTGGAATTCTAAAAAAATCACTATAACCTTCTGAGGCGACTTCTTAAATTTAATTGGCCTGGCAGATCCCTTTGGAAGGCACTGTTTTGATTGGGCCTTGCTCTCCTGCTTGGATTGGTACCCATAAAACTGTCCTTCAGTATGATACATTTCAATATAATTCATTGTCTTCATAAACTTCAAATGTGCTTGGAAGAACGATGGAAATATCAGCTCTTTGAGCTAGCTAGTTTTTGTGCAATGCTTCTGTTTAGTATCTCCACTCCCTTTTTTTAAAAAGTTAGTCTACAGAGACAAAGAGAAGTCTGACACCGAGAGAACTTGTCTGTAGCCATCCATTGATCACAGAGACGGTGTAAGCACATTTTCTTAAGAATAAACCTGAGCATGTTTGAACTGGAACCCTAAACTTTGACTTACTTAATTTAGTCTATTGTCCAATAGTACCACGACTACAATTGCAGCTACTATTTTGCAGCTTACATTTATTAGATACGTGTTTATGCTTGGCACTTTGTAAATGGATTACATGCAATTCGAATTTTACTGTGGTACCGTGCTTGGATGTAAAAACTGAGGCTCAGAGGGGTTGATAAGTGAACCTCAACCTGCAGATGGACAGTGGCAGCATGGGCCCCCAGAACAGTGTGACTTTAGTGCCAGCCCTGCTGGTGTTGGTGCCCGAGGGCCAGAAGAGCAGATCGATGGTGCTGTCAAGGAGTCAAGGAGCATAGCAGTGATTTCACGTACCTGTGAGGAGATGTGCATTTCTGGTAAAGCCACCCACTTGTACTCCTGTTCCAGCCGGACCAGGTAACCGAGACGCCGCATCTCAGCTCTCGCAACCTTTTTGAGTAATAGGGAATGTCGCTGTCCTGTGCTGGTGGGTGACTTGTGAAGTTACCATGTACATGAGCCTTGCACATGCGAATAATGGGCCCCTATGCCCAGTTCTTGCCATTTTGTTATTTGTCCTGACCATTCAAAAGCCATCAACAGCAAGTAGTGGAGAATTCTAAAGGGCCGCTAAGATTTTTTCGGGGACTCAGAGTGTCTTCTCAGAGGCCTTGATCTTTAGGTCTGTGGGACCCTCAGTGCTTCTCTCGAAGATGGCAGCTTCGTCTCAGTGCTGGGTCCACCCGAGCTGTGAATGTAAATTTCTGGCCCTAGACGTTAGGTGACTTTGGTAACTCACTGACAAGCATCACAAGATGTGACTGCCTGAAATGTGTCCATGGACTCCTTTTGTTTGCCACTACTAATCAGCCCTCACCTTCTTCAGAGGGCCCAGCCGTGAATGCTACTGTTGCCAGGCCAGGGGTGTTCCGAGGGGAAGAAGCAGGTGAATACCCACAGGAGGAGCAGCCCGTTAAACTCTCTCAGGTGCCAAACCCACCAGACAGTGCGCCTCTGGCACCCGGTTTTCCCGCGCACATGTACGCGCCAGCGGTGCTGCTGACACCACCCAGGCAGAAGGACAGCTCGGAGTTCTCTCCTCTGCAGGATGGTAAGCAGGCTTCCTCTAAAGGTATCAGGTTGATATAATTTATTATGTTCACTGCTACTTGACAAACACAATTTTAGAAGGTAACAATTGAGCACGCATAACCTTTAAGCTGAAAGGAGAACTTTTACGGTGGTCTGTGTCACGTTCATGGGCCTCGTGCCAAAGTATGACACTTAATCTTACTATGTCTGTCCCACTGGACAACATACATATAATACTCTGATCAAAGGGTCAAGTTTTCCTTAAGGGGAATCTCATGTCTCTGTGGTCTTGGAGGGAGTTTCAGGAACAAGAGAGTGTTAGACTTTGAGAGTAAGGAAAGCTTAATCTTGGGATGTGCCATTGAGGATTTCATAAAACCAATCTGGTCAGCATATTAAACTCTCTCTCTCATCAAAATCCTTTTAAAAGTCATTCGATGGAGGGAATTGTATAATGAGATTCAGTGGATAATTGCAAGTAGCTTTAGGCTCACTTTTGCTGTACAATGTAGTTTTGAATAAAATGCTGTCATTTTATTGTTATTCTTTAGTTCAACATATGGTCCATGGACCGCTTCACTATTGAAATTTTATGTTTATTTGTCCGCATGTGCATTTTCCTGGAGCTAGACCTCTCAGTTGATTTTTCAAAGGGTCCTTCAACTTAAAAAGTTAAGACCTACTGTGTTAAAGTCTCCAAAAATTAAAAAATGTATCTATTATTCAGTCTTGATTTGTCTGAAACTTTATTTCTTTAAAGAATTGTTATGTACCTTTTTGGAGGGAAACAGAAAAAAAAACAACCCCAAAACTTTTGTTGTCATTTGTACAAAATTATTGTATAAATTTAGTTAGGTTATGTGCACTTTGGTGTATGTTTACAGTAGAGGTCTTGAGGAGGCCAGAAAGGGTTGAGGAAAATACTAACACCTTACTATCATAAAGTATATTTTAGCATTTTTAATGCAATGCCAGGTTCTCAGAGCATTGTGGCAGTAGAAACAGCCTTAGGCTGAGGGTGAGAGGGCTCCATTTTGGCCTGTCTTGCTGTCTTGAACCGGAAGTGTTTCACTTCCTATGTCACTCTCTAACTACCTAAACCCCTCTGCTTAAGAGCATTTATGACCTCCCTGTGACTACTAAGCCCCGTGTCGTTTTTCAGCTTCCCATAGCCAAAGTGATTTTTTTTTAATGTCAATGAGATTGTTGCCAAACCTTCAGTGAATTTCCCTTGCTTTTAGATTAGATTATACAATCGCTAACATGCCAAAAGACTGATCAAGAAACACCCCTCCTCTGCCTATCTAACTCAGTGTTTTCTAGTTCTCCGCTCCTGACTGTCCCCACACCTACACTGGCCGCCTCTTTTTCTTTGGCATTTCTTTGGCCTTTTGACATTTCAATTTTAGAGCCTTCCTATAAGTTCTCTTTGCCTGTTAATACCTCTTGCTCTACTTTCTATCATAAGAAAAACTATTTAAAATTTTTACTTCCTCAGAGAGACTAAGATTCCCATTATGAGACAGTCAGAGAGCGGTTAAGATATGTGTTAAAATGGGAACTTGAAAGCTCCCTTTTCTTCTCACACAAATGCTGACAAATGCTTTAAGGGATATAAAAAGTACATGTACTTAGTAATTGAGGATGGTGTTTCTGGCCTATGCCCTGTTGAAAATATTTTGAAGTATTCGGAGACTAAGCCCTTTCAGTGAAATCCTTGGTTGTATCTGCCAGCATGCCTGAGAAAATGCATTGTGGACAAAAAGACAATGTATCCTTATTATTCTGTGTCCTACTAGCTTCCCTAATGAACACTACAATTAAATATATATATATATATATATATATATATATATATATATATATATATATATATATATATGTGTGTGTGTGTGTGTGTGTATTTCACTCACTTTACCTTTTTGGGCTTATGAAGCAATTAATACTGCCAACCTTTGGGCAAATAACACTTACTAATGAGTCCTCCATTGCCCCCGACAGTGTTGAGGAGAACCGTACAGACCCGCCCTGCCCCACGCATTCCCCCAACCGTGGAAATCATTGAGAAGGAACCAAGTTGGGAGAAGAAGCCCCTCCCTCTGGGCACAGACATCCAGAGTTCAAATGAAGAGAACCGGCTCTTCACTCAGCGGTGGAGGGTGTCGCACATGGGGGAAGAGGTGGAGAATAAGAACCAGGCTCCATTTGCCAGCTTATCACAGCCCCTCTGCAGTTCCCAGCCAAACCCTCCGCAGGCTAGAAACCCCCTCTTCTCCGAAGAGCCTTCTGTATTGGGCGACGGGCAGCAGCTTAGAACCCGTGAGGCCCTCGTGCACAGAAAGGACGTCATGACACGGATTGCTGAGTTGACCCTGCAGAATTCCGCTATCAAGGCACATCTGAATAATATTATTTGCCCAGGGGGCGAGCAAGGAGATGGCCCTCGGGAGTTAAGCAAACAGGAGAGTGCGAACGATGTGGCTGCCGTGAGTATCATTAATCGTGGAATAAACGGGGCTCTCATGACGTCAGCTGGGTATCAGACGTGGTCCTCAGTACCTTTAAGAGAGTGCCCGGTTGGCTCAGGCTTTGGCTAATACCCATGGTGCAAAATAAATAGTAGTTATTGATCAAGATGGACTACACAGAGAGGAAAAAAGGCAATATGAAGTAAAAATAAAAGAGGAAAATAGGGCAAGGAAAATATGGAGGTAAGCTAAGGTTAAACTTGGCCATGACATTTTTAAAAAAGTGTAGAAATAATATAGCTTGAAATATTGTCACATGCTTATGTTTGAGTGGAAATCTGTTTTATTCTTTAAGGGGCTTATAAAAGAGAACTATTTAGAGTTGAGCCTTAATTCCTGAAAATCCCATTTTTTTCTCAATGATTTTATTGGGACCTCTTAACAGCTTTTATAACATTCAATACATCATTTGCATAGAATATATATACACACACACACACACACACACACACACACACATGTCTCCATATTCATTTCCAAATATTTTCTACTTGAGATCTTGTTATAAGCTCCTCTTTCCTCCTCCTCTTTTAAAAATAAATCATTTTATTGGGGGCACATACAACTCGCGTCACAATCCATACATACATCAATTGTATGCAGACCACATTTGCACACTTGTTACCACCATCACTCTCAAAACACCCTCCCTCCACTTAGGCCCCCAGTACCAGCTCCCCAATCCCCCCCTCCCTTTTCATTCTCTCTCCTCCATGACTCCTTAATAATTTACAAATTGTTACTACTTTTTCATATCGTACATTGGTCAAAATGTCCCTTCACTCACTTCCCTGTTGTCTGTACCCCAGAAAGATTATATGTAGATCTCTGAAGTTGGTTCCCCCTTTCTATTCCACCATCCCTCTACTCTCCCAGTAGTATCACCACTCCCACCACTAGTCCTGAGGGAGAAGATCCCAATTTTTAGAACTTGGGATGTATTTTCTCATAGAAATGGTGTTTAAGATGGTTAAAGTTGGGCTTTATGGTATCCGATTTGTGGGGAGCTTGCTAAATTGCAGTCTCTGACTGAGTATGTCTGGGTTAGGCCTGGATAGTTCTATGAAGTTCTCAACTAATGTCAGTGCTGATGAGGTGAGACTTGCACTTTTGAATAGCAAAGGTTTACATGTTACAGAACACTAAATTAAGTAAACTTTAATGACTAACCAGTTAGCTTAAACCTTCTCTATTTCATTATGGAAGAGAAGGGACTCTAAGTTGCAGCTGGGGGATGTTTGTAGCATAACTCCTCTTGCTAGACTGGTCCCCTTGAGGAAAGAGGCTTCCTTTGAGGTGAGAGGAGATCGGGACCCGTGTTTTAGCTGTGAGAAGAAGCTAAGCAGATTCATGGTAACTAAGGGTCCTGAGGTGTGATTACTTTTAAAAAGACTTTCAGACAGTGTATCCGGACTGTGGTGAGGAAGGCTAGGGAGGTGGAGGTCAAGGGAGATGAGGGAGGTGTGGATCCCAGAATTAATCCATCATCATGGGGGACCAGTAGAAGGGGAGTCAGCAGAGTGTTACTGGGGATAGACAGCTGTCATGTCAGGTGTAATAGCCACTGCCTTCACTCGGGATCACTGGGAGACATTCTGATGCATGTCGATTTGAAAGGTTATTTGGAACAGTTTTGGGAAGAGGGCTACAGAGTTAAGAACTGAGTCTGCATCCTTGTTTGTTTGTAGGTCTGCGTAGAGAGGGAGCCAATATAAAAAAATTTCTGCCCTCACCACTACTTTTTTGTTGTCATTGGAAATACAAGATGATTCTTCATCTTGTTTTATAAGCCTGTGTGTGTGTGTGTGTGTGTGTGTGTGTGTGTGTGTTACTAATGAGCATAGGCTACAAATTAGTGATTTCTCTTAGGGCTTGGTTCCTTCCTCTTCCCCACCACCTACCTCTCAAAGGGACCTATTTAGATAATTGAAATAAGTAGTAATGATAGGAGTACATTCCTTTAGACACATACAAATTACATGTATGTGTCAGTTCTTGATTGGCTGTATTTTACTCTCCTTCCAACCATGAACTATTGTTGCCGGATATCTTAGGCCAAAAGTACACTGGGTAGACTCTCACGTGGTTAGAAGGAATGACATAACCATTAGAGATATTTGCCAAGTAACTCTCGGTGCATGTGTGAAGAATATAGATATTTTTGTTAAAACTCATTTCAGATCTTCTTTTGTTTTATATATTATTATTTAAACTTAGATTTACAACTAGGAGATATATAACAACTCTGGGAGGAGTTATATCTTTTTTTTGTTTTTGTTTTGGAGGCACCACTGCCCTCTGGTGGTGGGAGTAGGAGGCCCTGCCTTGCTCCTGGAAAGCTACTACTGGATTTGAACCTCCAACCCAGTGGGCTGCAGTGCCACACACAACCACTCCACCACCAGGGCTCAGCCCGAGGAGTTATATCTTTATGTGGTCTTTTGTGCAGCTCCTCAAAACACTAGGAAATACTGGGAGGGTTTATGCGGTACTTATTATAATAAGGGACTAGTTTCCCTTTACTGTAGTACTCATCTCTCCAGGTTTGTCCAGAGCAAGGGCTATGCCTACTGACTTGCTGGCATTTATGTGGAAGAGCGTATTTTTACCAAAAATTAAAAAAAAGTGTTTGTGTTTTTTCCTCCCTGAAGTTGCATTTCCGTGTGTGTGTTTTTAAAGACGTTTCCAGGCGCTCAGCCTTTAGCGAGCAGCATGGAGGAGCGCATCGCAGAGCTGAATCGGCAGAGTCTGGAGGCGCGTGAGAAACTCCTGCAGTTGATAGAGCAGCAGAAGCGCATCCGTGGGAGCGCTGCCTCTCCCACAGCGTCGCCCGTCCCGCCGCCTCTCAGAGCATGGACTGGTTGGTCACAGATGATTTAGAAACTAGAAACAGGAATGTGTTCATTTGCCTTTGTCAGTTCATCCTCAGAGAGAAATCTCAGAGTATGTGCCCGTGCCTTCGACTTACACAGGAAGACTTAGGCCATGACCTCGGAGGGCGTGAGTGAGTGCGTGTCACTGAGTGAGTGCGTGTGTGAGTGCGCGAGTAGTGGGACCGGCAGGCGGGCCTCCGGAGTCTTAGTGTAGTAACGGCCTTTCTCATCGGGTGCCACACGCTGGTCGCTGGTATGTGGGCTCCCGCATGGTTCAACACATAGATGAGATTTATTAGCATGCATGACTTCATTTATGACATATGCTGTCACTAATATCTCAAATAAAAGCATCAGACTGATGAACTTAGAATTTTACCAGCAACAAACAGTACGTTATTACTGTTAAAAACCACCCAAACATTTTTACTGGTCGATTAAACTTTATATCCTAGTGTTACCTTTGGGAATGTGGAAAACTAGAAGGAATGAGTAGCTGGAAAACTGCTTATTAGAGCATTTGCACCCAAGACAGGACTGATGAACTGGATAAGTTGCTTTGTAGCCAAGGAGTAAATTATTAGGCTTTCAAAGGAGAGGGCTAGGTGGAGGCTTTAGAGTGACTGGTTTGGCCCAGTGTAAGAGGAGGTTCTCGTCATGAGAATCAGAAAAGGCTCTGCCAGAGTCGGTAGTGTCTTTCCCCAGGTGTGTCAATACAGGGACTGCTAGGGTCACAGAGGACTTCACAGATTCTGTTGCTCGTTGAAGTACATTATCTCTGAGGCATCTGCCCAAAAGAGGGTTTCTTTTTTATTTAGTTTTTAAAAATTATTATTTTGAAATTACTGACCAAGAAAGCAGACTATTGTGGGAAATCATGGGTGATATGTTTCCCCAGAACACTTTGTCTTAATTTATTCTGAGAATTTTCCAGTGATGGGGGTTCTTCTTCCTGATAAGGAAGGCTCAGTGACATCAGGTGAAAATACATGACATCAGTCACCGAAACCCACACGATGCTTGTCTGAATGAAGATTCTATCTGAAGATACTTGTCTGGTATTCTGCTGGGTGGACAATAATAATTAATATTTGTCTCAATCCATTTAAAAGAACACATTTAATTTGAAAGTGTGACTGCGGGCTGTAATGATGAAGATACAGACCTATGATTCTCAACCTGTGGGTTGAGACCCCTTTGGGGCTTGAATGAGCCTTTCACAGGGGTTGCTTGATTCATAAAAGTAGCAAAATCACAATTATGAAGTAGTGGCAAAAATAATGTTATGGTTGGGGGTCACCACCACATGAGGGACTGTTTTAAAGGGTAGCGGCATTAGGAAGGTTGAGAACCACTGATCTAGACGGAACCACCCATTTGCAATGCATGGTTTACAGCGAGATAGAAACCACACCATGGTTCGTTTCTGTATTTGTCTGTTTTAGAAGGAGGGAAGAGGACTATTGAGGTATCTATTCCTGGAGCAGAAGTCCCAGAGAGCTCGAAATGCAGTGCTGTCTCACCTACCAGTGAGATAAACACAAGAAGGTAAAGTGACAGTGTAAACAGTTTTAAAAAAAAATTAAAGAGTATGGTATGTGCTTTGTTATCATTTCAGGAGCCCCGGTGTCCTAGTGGTTACATATTGGGCTTCTACACGGGTTGCTTTCTCCCCGGTCGCAAGTTACAGTCTCAGAACCCTCAGGGGCCGTTTGTCCGCGCCCTCTGGGTCACTGTGAGTCGGAACTGACTCGATGGCAGTGAGTGGTTGGGTTTTTATATACCAAAAGGCAGTAAATAATACCTGATTAGGTTAAAAGAGATTCATCCAGGAGGAGACAAGAAGGAAATCGGGAAGGAGAGTTTGGGGAAGGTTGCACGGGGGAGGCAAGAAACATCCTTCATGAAGTGAGAGAGCACAGGTTGGGTACCCAAAATGATGCCAGTACATATAATAATGTGTCTAGTAAGCTTTCCAGGTTGCAAAAATGTTTAAAGATGAATAATGACCGCTTGCTTGCTTGCTGTTCTTCTCTATTTCTCACAAATAGATCTTCAGGGGCTGCTAGTAATTCCTGTTCTCCATTAGACACCACTTCGGGAAGCGGCCGATTTGCATCTCTCAATCCACGAGCAAAGGTACATGATAAAATATCATTAGGAAGTGACTGGAGTCGGGGGAAGGGTGGCAGGTGCTGTTGGAGTGGTTTCTACTCCTTTTTTTGTGTGCCTTCAGTGGGGTGTGCCTGGTGGCGGCCACTGTTGGCGCACTTGCTGTCAGTGGGCCGTGGTCTTCAGCATGTGTCCCTGCTTAGGGAGACTAGAGCAGATAGGGTTAGTGAGTCGCTTATTTAGTCTTAGGTTTTGACTTGCTAAGAAAGGTAGCACGGTAAAATGTAATTTATCTAAGGTTTGGTCATAATAAATTATAGCCATTATATTCACAAGCTTGAGGCAACAACTGCCTCTTACATTAAGATCCTCTTTGTTGATCTTTTAAATTACTGTAGGAATTATACCAAATAGTAGATTTCCAGCAGAGGTTGAACGTTCATAATCCAAGTTAATTGGTTAGTATGTACATCGCATCACTCAAGGCAGATTTGTACTTTGCTTTTTCGTGTTTTTTTTAATTTGAAAGTAAGGTTTTTGTATATAATTTATTCTTGGTTCCTGGAAATAAATACTAACTTTCATTTGCTAGGCTCAAATAATTTCCTTTATGTCATTTAAAATGTTGTTTTAGACTTTTTTAAATTAAGACAAATCAATAAAGGATTATTTTTGCCCTGAAATTAGTTCTTTTGGAGAATCTTTCTTAGATAGTAAACATTTGTATTAGCAATTAGGAAAGCATTTAGGAAACTTTGATCTTACATACCCAATTGCCCTAAATCTATTTCCCAAAATGGGTAATACTGCCCCCCTTGGGGGAAAGGTATGATCCTAGGATGCTGTAAAACCAGATGCCTGTGCTTTGCTTTATCCTCGAACATGGGTTACAGGACAAGTATTTTTAATTGCCTTGGGGTGCTAAGTAAGTAAGTTTTGTGGGTTTTTTATTTTTTTCATGAAAAGATGTGGTGGGCCAGATAAGTTTGAGAACCTGTGCTCTGATTGACTTCTAACTTGAGATCTAATTTTCGAAGCTAAGTTGGCTACTTCATAAACTCTTTCTGCATCTTTGTTCAACAGATTGAGAAACAAAATGAAGGAGGATGGTTTGCCCTAGCGACCCATGTGACATAAGCGAAGTCCCCAGGACACAGTTTGTTTTCAGTAGTTTATTCTTGAACGTGGACTCCCCTTCCTCTGCCCCTGCTTTCAAGTTTTTATGTTCTTTCCCGTAAAACCTGCAAAGGTGTTACAAATTCATACTAATGGAGCAAAGAAATAAAAGCATTTTTTAATTTGTTGGCCTTTTCAAATAGGTTTCAATAACCAACTTATTGAATCCAAATTCTCTGTGAATAAAATTTTGATTGTAGGAAGTTTAGAATTCTATATTTTAATAATTAATAGATATTTTGTTTGCATGATACACATTTAGCTTTTTCATCTTAATTCATGGTTTGGTTTTGTTTCATTTTTGTGTATGTAATTTGTCTGAGATATTGACATATTGTCCTCCCCATCCCCCGGAAGAATTAAGTTATTTTGCATAAATCTCATAGTATAACGCCTCTGGGTGATTAGTCTAGGCTTCAGAAAAATGAAATATCCACTTTTGGTTTCTATTTTGGTGGGAAGTCACTGCTTGTCATTTTTTCCAGGAAGTGGAGTGAATAGCTTTAAAAAAATTGTTGTGGAAGTGTTTGTATATGCTTGAGGAGTGGTTGTGCAGAGTATAAAATTCACATGTGGTTTTAAAGTTTTAAAATAATAATAGTAACAGCATTCCTCGTACAGTGAGGCTGTTTTAATAGTATATTTAGTGTGTGAAACAGAGTACAAAATGTTACTAACAATTTTCTCAGCCCTAACAGCAGATTTACATGGGATAAGTCTTTCTTCAAGACACCTGCATAAGTCTCAGGCATTGGTTTCTAAATTAAATGTGTGTTTTGAATACTCTCTAGCTCAGAGTCAGAAGGACTCAATGGCAGGCGGAGCGTATGATAGAGTCGGTGCCCATGTGGGCTGGAGACGTGCACTGGAACCACGTGGGGCCTGTGATCAGCACCACTGACCGGTCCTTTCCCTTGACTCAAAATCAGTGTCCTAGGAAAGGTCGGATGCAACTTTTACCGTACCTCTTCATTAGTGTTGGCCAAGAGGAAAATGACTTTCTTCTTACGTGTTTGTCTCTGTGTGTGTGTGTGTGTAGGAGATCATCTGTATTCATTTGCATCATTGCATTACTTTCCCATTGTACTGCACTCTTGGAGTCTTGATCCTTAATAAATACGATCTCCCTGCCTGTGATAGCACCCATTCTGACACCAACTCTTTGCTCCTGGCCCTGAAATGTCCTGCTACCCGCCTAGCTTTCACATGCATCGCCTTTCATGTTCTCCTTTATTTTTTGGCCCCTCTTTATTTTAGCCTTCAAAGGTTATCATACTCAACTTGGGAAGCATGTTTACAAATACCAAACGGACTATCTGGAAGGTCCAGGCTGAGTCTAATATGCAGCCAGGGTGAAAAGCCTGTGCAGAAACCTTTTACCACTAGCTCAATGACTGTCTCTAGACTATTGCAACCCATCGACCCATTCCCCTTGTATATGACTCATTGCCCCTCTCCCACTCATGGCACGCACCTTCTTTGAGACTCTGGGACACCCTCTTTGATTATATGAATATTATCCTCAGGTGCAGCTTTCGGTCCCTAGAACCTTCTTGCTGGGGATGGTCCCAGACTGGCTGAGAGCCTGCCCAGTACAGACCTGGGTGTCCTTCAGTTCTTCTCTTGCCCATGGGAAGTCAGGGAAGGAGCCACATTGCCTGACCCATCGTTCTGCAGCCAAGAGGTCCATCTGGAGATCACTGGGGAGAGCAGGGCTCACCAACCGGATCTCCACTGATGCTTAGGAGATGAGGAGGGGCAGGGAGGGGCCAGAATCCCTGAAGTCTGAAGTGATAAAGGACCCGATGCCCTGGTTTGAGGACCACGGGCTATTCTGGTCCTGAGACCCCACCCACGATGACTCATTTGTGCAGATAATAAAAGTGTGCAGTGTCCACTTTGTTTCAGTTGGAAAAAGACCCACAGGTATGACTGGCAACATCAATATTTAAATATTCATCCTGTAGGTGTTCATGTTTGCTAATACGAAAGCAGAAAAATATAAGAAAACAAATGAGCACCATAAAAGAGCCTTTTCTTTCTTGGGCCTTTCAAGCAGTGCCTCTCGACCTTGGCTCATTAGTCTGGGTTATAAAGAAGCAAAACCAGAGAAACTCATCTGTGTGTGTGTGAAAGATTTATATCCAAGAGTTATTTGTCTTCTAAGAAAACACCCCGGCCCAGTCCAGATCAAGCCCATAAGTCTGATATTAGCTCATATGTCCAAGATTAGTCCATAAACTCTCTAACAGAACCACATAGCACAAGCAATGATGCTGAAAGCAGAAAGATCACAGGCCAGTGGGTGAAAAGTCTTGTGGAAGCGTCTCAGCACTGGCGTGGCTCTCCATGTGACTCCTCCAGCTCTAGAACTCTGACTGCCATCAGAGTGACTCTTGTGACTTGACCACAGAGGAAGTTCCCAGAATCATCCTGGTGGGTGTTACCTTGTGATGTGATTGACAGGCTAAACTCCACCCCTTCCACTCTTGTTTGGGGGTGGGGAGCATCACTGCCCTCTGGTGGTCGTGGGAGCTACCCAGCCTTACTCCTGGAGAGCTGCTGCTGGATTTGAACCACCAAGCCTGTGGGCTGCAGTCCTGCACTCAACCACTTATGCCACCGGGGCTCAGCCCCCTTCCATGCTTAACATCCACAAGTGGTCAGGAGGTAATGTAAATACCATACTTGGCTGTCATTAGAGCCATCGGGGATTTAAACTTTCTCAGCGCTCAGGCTTCACCATAGACCAATTAAATTAGAATTTCTGGGGGGTAAGCCGTGCACGTCACAGATGATTCGAGTACCCAGGTGAGCTTGGCAAATATTATTTAAAAAGTACTGCCTACTTAAAGCTTACATTGATGCATATTTGGGTTGCATTAGCTGTTGAACTACCTTGGCACCTCAGTTTATCAGCCATCAGAGGGTTTTGAAGTGTGAGCCCTGATCTGCAGCGTTAGCATCACCTAAGTATTTGTTAAGCAGGCTCGTAGAGCCTACCCAGACCTGTTTCATCAGAGTCCCTGTTGCTGGTCATAGTACACTCTTCTGGTGTGAAAACCCCTCATCTGTAGTCTTGGCAGCGGGGCCATCTCTGCCCTGCTGGACTGGTGTGCTCCTTTCATTCGTGTTTCCTAGTGTTTCACCTCACACCTTCAGATACCATATGATTTCTTCCACATATGCCCCAAAGCGGTGAGTCCCTTGCTACGCTTTTTATTTTTAAGTTTTTCATCATTTTATTGGGAGCTCTTACAGATATAACAGTCGTTTATTCACATCAAGCTGTGCTGTACGATTGCTACCACAACCAGCTTGAAAACATTGTCTTTCTTCTTGCATCCTTGATATCAGTTCCCTGTATTATCCCCGTCCTCGCCCACCCGACCCTACTTGCTAAGCTCTTAAAACTCCAGCTCGTGAAATGACAGCTTGGGAGAGAAGCTAGACTATGAAACCCAGTTGTGATTGGATCATTCCTATGGTGATATCATAGGAACCCTGGTGGAGGTGTGGTTACATGTTGGCTGTTAACCTTAAGGACAGTGGTTCGAAATCGCCAGCCACTCCCCAGGGCCAGGTGAGATTTTTCTAATCCCGTGAAGAGTTACAAACTCAGCAACCCCCCAGGGGCTGTTCTGCCTGGTCCCACAGGTGGCCAGGAGTCAGAGTTGACTTGGTGGCAGCGAATGAGTTTTCCATTTAAATTTTTATAATAATCATTTTTAATGGGATCATTTTACAGTAGAATCAGCAGAATTTAGTCTTATGTCTTACAAAGTGTCAGGCACTGTCCTAGGCAATTTATGTGGCTTTATGATATCCTTGTGAGAGAAGCGCTATTATCTTTATTTTGCAGGTGAGGAAACCTACCAGAACTGAAAGCCCATATTTAGAAGTCTTGAACTTAACCCTAATGTTTGAGAATTAATGAACACAGCCCAAAGGTTAGGAGTACAAATATTGCATCCAGAAAGCCGGAGCTCAAAGGCCAACTCTGCCACATATCAGGGTGTACTTTAGGGAAATCACTTTCCCATTCCAAATCAGAAAGAATGTAGCTTCCTTGTAAGGACTTAGAGCACAGTGTTTAAGAACTGTATGCACCTTGAGGACCTGCAAATTTGACTTAAAGACACACTTTGGAACTGATTTCATTCATAACCCAAGGAATAGCTATATTTCACAGATAAAGATTTTTGGATGTTGGAGAAAAAAATGAGTATATTACTTGATGCAACTCATATTGCTGTTTAAAGATGTTCTAAGTTTCTCATTTTTTTTGACCCCTTGTGGCAGTCATGTGCTTATGTTAATTTCATAATTGAGATGTAGGGACTAGCCTGTTAATCTGGAGATAGCCATTGAGTAGCCAATGAGACCTCCCTGTGGGTATGGCTTTCTCCTGAGACTTCTGGGAAATCTCACGATATTTCCCTCGTGGAGATGAGAGCTCTCTCCCCCGTTGTTGGGAGTTAGTCTCAGAGACAATGAACTATGGACAAGACAAGATGGCAGCATCCAAGGAGCTGAAGGAGCTGGAGGTGAAGCCACATGGCCTTACCCTGATGGAATCAGACCTCTGAAGCTGGAGAAGCTATGTGGAGATCCTTGCCAGTGCTGAGTTGCTTCTACCACCACTGGATGCTGTTGATGGACCCTGAGCCCTAGAAGTGAGGAGGTCTGGGGAGACCCCTGTTGGCACTGGGACTCTGCACCCACTGGCCTGTGACTTTGTGAGTTGGAAGGAGACGTTATAGACTTGTATCGGGCATGTGGGCTAATAGCAGACTTCTGACGGAACTGGACTGGGTTGGGATGCTTTCTTAATGTCCCATTCCTCTTGTTTATAAAACGTACCCTTATAGCCATATGTGTGTCTATGAAACTTGTTTCTCTAGTTTACTCAGACTAACACGCCCATGATATAGTTATTATATCATATAATTTATAACAATTACTATAGGCTTTTGGTTGTTGTAGTCATAAGAGGATACTGGATGAAAGAGAACTTCTCACCATCACCAACTGAGATTCAGTGAATTACTTAAAATGGCCTTTCCCACTATAGTCTTTGTGATTCACTTGTGATATTTGGATTGGACTATGCAAATAGGGGGCTTATGGCATCCACCAGGCAGATTGGACAGCTTGTTACTAATGCAAATAAGGTCACCAGTCTCCACAACTACAGGAGTCATTTCCTTGAAATTTCTGTGATAAAATTTCCTTGGAATTTTGGTGAGTTCTGTGCAGTGCTGCAATTAGCTTAATTGGAAGACAGAAACTAATGAATACCCCCAATGAATACTATTGAGAATGCTCTGGTTGCAATAGCAGCAAGATAAAAGCATTCCAAATGCACTTAAACACTTATAAGACTCCTGTCCCTGTTTATAGGGAGCTACACATAACCTCCTACCCAGGGTACAGACAACAGGGAAGAGGATGAAGGTAGACATTGGACAGTGTATAATATGAAAAAGAAATTTTTGGGGCATCACTGCCCGCTGGTGGGAGTGGGAGGCCCAGCTTTGCTCCTGGAGAGCTGCTGCTGGATTTGAACCGCCAAGCCAGTGGGCCACAGTCCTACACTCAACCACTACGCTACTGGGGCTCAGCCCAAAATTTTTATAAATTATCAAGGGTTCACGAGGGAGCAGGGAAATGAGGAGCTAATGCCAAGGGCTTAAGTAGAAAATGAGAATGTTGATGTCAGCAAATGTGCTTGGCATACAATGGATGTATGCTTGAATTGTGATAAGAGCTGTATGAACCCCCAATAAAATGATTAAAAATATTCATATACTAACAAATGATATACAGTTTGGGGACTATTAGTACATAAGATTCTAGAAACCGGTAAAATGTAGCCATTTTCCTCATCAAATATATTGAGAAATCACTCATGGATAATAAACTACATCCATCTATAGGGTATAAGTTACTGACTTTTGCCAGTTGTGTATACCAGTAAAACTCCCACTGTCATCAAAGCACAGAAAAATTCGGTCACCTCTGCCCAAGTCCTCGTGCAGCTTTGTAGTGTGCTCCCTCTTTGTCGTGAACCCTAGGCAAGCACTCATCTGCTTCTTGTCACTTTAGAGGGGGTTTACACTCCGTATCAAAGGAACTGAATGCATGTGTTTCTCTCCTGCACTAAGGTGATCGAGACTCACTTAAGTTATGTGTCAGTCTCTCCTTTCTATGCCTAGTGGTATTGCGTGGTGTGAATATTCACTCAGTTGTCAATATGCATTGGGGTTCATTCCAGGTTAGAAAGGAAGTTGCTGTGAACACAGTTTGGTGTGGACAGGTTTTGGAGATGGAATGGTTTGGGATAAGTTTAACTTTGAAGAAAAGGCTGGCTTTCCAATGTGGTTGTGCCATTTTCCATAGCCAGTGACTGTGAAGAGTCCTGTCTGCTCCACATTCGATGTTGCCAGTCTTTATTGTATTCAATTCTGACATACGTGCATTTATCAGTATTTGCCTGATGAGTCATGATGCTGAACATGTTTTCATGTGCTTATTGGCCATCTATCCTCTTTGGACTGTTCAAATAGTTTGCCCATGTAAACAACTAGGTTGTCAATCTCAGTGAGTTGTTGAGAGTTTTATAGATTCTGCATAGAGCATACAGATATCATTGTAATGTTGCAGTCATTTTCAAATAATATTTCGTAAGCAGCATTCAAACCAAACCAACGCCCCTGTCAAACCTAGCATCCCTTTTCTCCCTAGGACAAGCTAGAACTGCCCCCGTGAACTTCCAAGACCATACCTGTATACAGGAATAGAATGCCCCGGCTGTCTCCTGGGGAGCAATGGGTGGTTTTGAACTGTTGACCTTGCTGATCTCGGACCAGTGGAGACTTACAACAAAAACCAAACGTGTGAGGACTGTGCCAGGGTGATCATTCGAAGAACAAACCTAGCCTGGAAGTCCGCCAAGCTCTGCATACACATTGTGTGTGTTCCTGTTGTCCTGTGACCAGTGTCCCCATCACAGAAAATCTCCCCTGACTCTTCACAAAGCGATGTCTCCTCGCTGACACTTTACCTGCCTTTGTATTCAGTCGTTTACGACTAAACGTCCTTAAATGATATGATAGAGTGCTGGGTTTTTCTGTTTGGCTTCGAAGCAGGATCAACGAACCCACTGCCATCATCAATTCTGAGTTTCATCAACCCGACGGATAGCGCCCGCACGAGCGCTGGCGAGGCAGCTAACCGCAAAGCCGGCAGCCGCTCGGGCAGAAACGCCTCGCACCCACACGGAGTCCCGGGCGTTCCCAGGGGCTGCCCGGTCCTGTCCCGGAGGAGGGCCGTTTTGAGTGGGCTCCAGGGCAGGGAGTTTGGTTTGGGTTCTGGCTAGGAGAGAATAGAACTGGCCCTTAGGGATCCCGATACAGCTAAGCATCTCTCTACCAGCAGCAGCCGGTGCTGGTTTGCTCCGCCCCCAGGGAGTTACCAGGCAGCTGCTTAAGCCACGGCTCCACCCGCGGGGCGGGGCAGCCGGGACCCAGGGGCCCGCCCTGACGCGACCTCAAGGCCGGGAGGCCGGCCCTGCCGCGCACGCGCGCCAAAGTCCGGGTGTGCGGGGGGCGGGGCAGAGGGACGGCTCCGCCTTCCTTGGCGTTGCCGTGGTAACCGCAGTAAACGAAGGCCTTGGGTAACTACCGTGAACGCAGTTCAGCGGCTGGAGTGCGAGGTAAGTTTGGCCGCCCTCACCCCCTCGGTCAAAATCTGTTAGCGAGGGTCACGAGCGGCGCTATCAGTAATATTCACTGCAAGCACATATCAGATGGTCTAATAATCTTGACATTAAGTATCAAAGGACAAGAAAAACTCTATTTTAACACTGGTAAAGCCCTTTACGGGGGGTAAGGGGGGTGTTAAGAGGGGCTATATTCCCTTCCCATTCTCCTGCTGTTCCCTAGCTTGTCGTGTATTCTTTCCAAAAATCGGGACTTTAAAAAAATTCTGAGGGACACGGGAAAAATTGTTTGAAAGCGGGACGTCTGGTCACTTTATCATAAGGGCATAGTATTCTCGCATCATAGTCCTATTAAACACGGGCTTCATTGGTGTACTCGCTCCGGGTAAAGTTGCAAAGAGCAGGAGTTGATGTCTCCATGGTTTCTAACTCTTAAAAAGTCAGTGAGTCTCGACCCGGGTTTAAATAATCATTTTAGCTGGTCCCTTGACATCATTTAGAACTTCTGCGGCATTCTGCCAAGCCTCATCAGGGTTCTCCGCACTTTTGGGGGTGGTTCTTCTGACCCCCTGTTGGTTCTGGTCAGTTTTGGGTCAGGCCTAAGGGTTACTTTTATATTTCTTTAAAAATTT
>PVJH01035540.1:0-19599 GCA_004026705.1 Nesogale talazaci
CACACACGCACAGCTTCAGAAACTCCAAGGAGCAGTTCTGCTCTGACTTGTAGGGTCACTGGGTGTTGGAATGAGCTCAGTGGCATGGAGTCTGGTCTTGAGAGGGAGACCCTCGGTGAGCTGGATTGACTCAGTGACTGATACAATGGGTTGAAACAGAACAACGATGGAGAGGCTGGCACAGAACGAGACAGTGTTTCATTCTGTTGGGCATAGGCTCACTGTGTGTTAGGCTCAACAGCACCTAACACCAATAACCTGATACTAACCAGGCTTCAGCAGGACTTTCAGATGAATGTGCACCAAGAAGAAAGGTCTGGCTATCATTTCTAAAAATCTTCCTATCAAAGTCCTATGCCTCAGCTTGAAACCCTACTTGGTCTCCCTGAGGTTGCCCTGACCCTTGGTCCTGCCTCCTGGCCACTTTTAGCTGCTTTCTCTGGGTGGGCTCCTGTGGCCTGAGAACAAGGGCTGCCCTGTGGCTTCACTAGGATTCCATCACCTCCTGGGTTCCGAGGTTGGGCCTACCCCTAGCACTGGCCTGCCTCAGGCCATCTGCATCCCAAGGAGCAGGGCCCCTGAGGGAACAGACAGCCTGGAGGGCAAGCCTGTCCAAGAGCAGCCCTTTCCAAATCCATCTGCCTTCACCCAATTTTCCCAAGGGCCAGAGATAAGAGATAGGAGGGCCAAGAGTTAATACCCCAGAACTTGCTAATGATTTTATCGCAGATTAAATAAAACATCCCACCTAAAACTACAGGAGACTTTCTTTAACCTTATGGGCTATGATATATATATTAACTCAAATACTATCAGCAATGGAGGCCTAGTTTGAGAACAGTGGCCTGAGACAAAAAAGAAAAGAAAAAAAAAAGAAGACATTATCATCCTGGGAAATGAATCCAGAATAAAAGGAATTTATTCCACCTTAACTAATGAGCAGCTGCACAGGGATGAAAATGAAGGCTTTCGCCTTGGAATCGCTTTTGCCGGGTCAGACAGGGAGAGAGAAAAAGGTTGGTCTGCACATAACGCTCTTGGAAGCACATTAGGGACATTGTTACAATGCAAATGAGGAAGACGTTGAGTTTGGGTGGTTTATGGGTTTGGTAAAAGGAGTAACATTTCAATTAGTGGGGAAGGAATGAGAACTGGCCTCAAAGAGGCTTAATTGGCAACTTGGCGTTCCCATGGGGCTTTGAAGTAACATCGGAGTTGGAAGGCTTTCAGGATGGGCGGGGAATAGAGTCACTGCAGGGCCTTCTGGGTAAGACACTTGGAAGGTAAACCCACCTCAATTCCCATCACACAGGCCCTCACAACCACGCCCCACCCCCACCTAATCCAAGCTCTAGGGTTTCCCTCCCGCTTCCCCTGGCCACTTCACCTAGTTCTTCCAACTCTCCCCCTTCCCAAAACAGTCTCCATTAAACTGCCTCATCTGACGACTACCACCCCAGACTTACCCTTCTCCAAGAGTCTCTTCCTTTGTGTCTCTAAGACCTGGCCAGTTTGGTTCCTAACTGGAGTGAGTGAAAGAGGGGGAGGATGCAATGGTGCATGAGGACGTTCCTCCCGTGTGCTCAAAGACAAACACTGGACATTCGGGCATGATCTTACCTCAGGGCAAGGTTCCCTTCTGAGTTTGGAGCGCTGGTTGGTGCAAAGGAAGAACCATGGGGTCTTCTACTCGCATCAGGTTAGCTTTTCGCAAACCCTCAGCGGCAGTTCCACCCTGGCCTACAGGGTCATCATGAGTCAGTGAGTTTAGGGTTTGGGACTTTGGATGGCGCCGATGGTTAATGTATGACTGCTAACTGAATGGTTAGAAGTTTGAGCCACTCCAGCCCCACCCCCAGAGGTGCTTCAGAAGAAATACCTGGTGAGCACCCTGTGGAGAGCATCAGCCATGAAAACCCTGTGGAGCATCGCTGGGGCAAAGCGCACAGGGTGTTCCTGAGCCAGTGCCACTTGACAGGCAGCTACGTTGAGTGGGTCTGCGTTTCATAGGCTGCTGGAATTGTCCGGATCAACAGCAGTTTATGGTGTTTTGCTTGTCTGCTTCCTTTGCTCTTCCATCTGTGTGAGGTCTTTGGTCCAAAGCAATCATGCTCACGAGTCACTCAGACCTTCACACCTCAGACTAATTTGAGATTTCAAAGCTCAGCACTCTTGTTCACAAGATACAGTCAACTTAGTTTTCATTTTGTTTCAACACAGATGAGCCCTCCAGAGGAAATGTTGATATGCCCAGATAATCATTTAAAAGGAAGTTTGGAAGACAATCCAGCTAAGCAAGGCTGGGTGTGGGCCAAAAGGTTGCAATCTGAACAGGCCATTGGAGAGCAACCCCCACTGAGCTTTCTGTAGTGCTGGACATCTGAGCGGGAAGAAGAGAGAATGAAAAGGCTTAGTGTTAAGGCTGTGGATGACATCCGGCCTCCACTCAGGTACTTCCTCACTGCAAGAACAGTTTGTTCTATGAAGTTGGCATTCCATCATGCTCACCTTCACAACACAATCACTGAAGACAAAAGTGTGCATATGCAATGGTAGTAAAGAAAGTGATGGTGTCCTGTTATCAAAAGATATAGCATCTTAAAGGCTTGAAGGTAAACAAGCAGCCATCTAGGTGAGAAGCAACAAAGCCCACATGGAAGAAGCACACCAGCCTGTGTGACTATGAGGTGTCAAAGGGATCAGGAATCAGGCATCAAAGAATATAAAATCATGTCATTGTGTGCCCATCTTCCCATTGGGAACGCTGAAGACAAATGTATGCATAATAAAATGGGGTGAAGAAAGATGATGGTAGCCAGCTATCAAAAGATATAGCATTTGGGGTCTTAAAGGCTTCAAGATAAACAAGTAGCCATTTAGCTCAGAAGCAACTAAGCCCACATGGAAGAAGTACACCAGTCTGTGTGAGCACGAGGTGTCACACAGGAACTAAATTTTTAGCATCAAGGAACTAAAAATTTTATTAGTATAAATGAGGGGGAGTACAGGCTGGGGACCCAAAGTCCATCTGTAGGTAATGGACTTCTCCTTACAGAGGGGTCTCAGGGAGGAGACAAACTAGTTAGGGTGCAGTATAGCAAAGGTGAAGCATACAACTTTCCTCTAGTTCTTCAAGTCTTCCTCCTTCCCACTATCATGATCCCAATTCTATCTTACAAATATGCCTAGACCAGAGGATGTACACTGGTAGAGACAGGAGCAGAAACAGAGAATACAGGGCAGATGATCCCTTCAGGACCAGTGGTGAGAGTGGCGATACCAGGAGGGTAGAGAGAAGGTGGAGTAGAAAGGGGGAACCAACTATAAAGATCTACATATAACCTTCCTGGACAACAGGGAAGTGGGCGAAGGGAGATATCGGACAGTGTGAGTTAAGACAAAGTAATAATAATTTATAAATTATCAAGTGATTATGAAGAGAGAGCAGGGAGAGAGGGATAAATGAGCCGATCAATGCCAAGGACTTAGATAGAAGACCAATGTTATGAGAATGATAAAGGCAGGGATGTACAGATGTGCTTGACACACAATGGACTTATGTATGGACTGTGATAAGAGTTGGAAGAGCCCCAATAAAAACATTTTTTAGAAAAGAAAAGAAAACCTCCCAAGTGATCCCACAATGCCCTGCTCTCCTGTGTTGTTGATATCAGGTAGGGCAGACAGGCACTTACCCTGCCCCTGTAAGCTCCTGTCAATGTGGGTTGGATTTGGGTTGAGGTCTTACCACTGCTGGGCAATGAGTCTCGATTTGAAGCAATCAGTCCTAAAGTCACAAGGCCCAGGGCCAGGCTTCTTCTCTCCGGCCTTCCCTCTCCCGTGGGTGGTTTCTTCTGCAACACTGGCTCCTATCTCCTGAGTCTGTGGTTTGGGGATTGCCATTAGCCAAAGACAACAGGGCCTGGAGAGTTTACTTTGAGTCTAAGATGGGAACTGGTCCCACTCTCTGAGTAATACTTATCCCTCAGCAAATGTGAGTGGTTGCCTTCTACTGTACAAGTAACCCATTGCCCAGCTTCTCTCCCTTTTTCAAACTCCCCCTTGCCACCCCCAGCTGCTTCCTGGGAGTTGTGGCTAATGGGCATTGTGGGGTCTACATGTGTCCTCAGTAAGTTAGACCACCAAGAAGCTGCCATGAGGAATGAGACCCAGCGATTTAGCACAACAGCATCACCCTGACTGAGATTCAACAAGGGAACAGAGAACAAGGAGCCTCGTACTACCAGGAAAGAAGAGGCAGGAAGAGAGGATGGCTCTTCATCCCAGGGGTGCCTGCACTGGAATCTCCTAGACTCAAGGGAAGATTGATGCCCAGACACACATGGGTCTCCAAGGACCAGGGGGCCAGGGACACAGACCTGAAAGGCGATGAAGCCCAAGAATTCCTCCAGAGCTGACCAGGGGAGAGCGTCATTCCCCGGAGCCAGCACTCTTCTTTAGGACTTCTGATCTCTTAAATTGTGAAAGAATAACTTTCTGTTTGTGAAGCTCACCCCCTGTGGTATTTGTGTTATGGCAGCCGTAGACTCACGAATTCAGGAGACCCAGCAGCAGAGAGCAAGTCATTCAGTTCAGTCCCCAGAATGGATAACTTATTAGTTGCTTTGGAACAGTACAAAACCAGTGTTCAATGGTGGGAAATACCTTCCCAGGATCCTAACCCAGGTTGTCATGGGAAACGATGGCTTAGAGATTTGGAGAGGCCTGGCCAGGTACCTGCAGGGAATGAAGGGTAGCAAGAGGGTAAGGCAGGTGTGGGACCAAAAACAGGGCCAGCCCTTCTAATTCCCCTGAGCCTGGGCTTCTCCTTTGCAGTGGGGTCTTGCTGTGCCAGCAGGGAAATTAGACTGTAAAACCAAGAGAGAACTTTTCTGGGAGGCAAAAAGAAATCTGTGAGTATAGCCATAGCTCTCCTGGAAACCCATAAAGATCTCATCATATCTTGATGAGCACTCTGCACATTTTCCCCTTATTTCTCCAACCCCTTTATTATAACCAAAGCTGCTTCACTGGCCTTTTGTTTACTGCTCAGGAGAAAATTCTTGTACTAGACCATAAGTTCCCAAAATTATTGGAACTACCACCCCCCCTTTTCAGAAAAGAAAAAAAAAAAGAATTACTTAGTGGCGTGCTAGCAATTAAAACCCTTTATACAATAGCCCAGAACCCAAGATTAAGTGTAAGTAATTGCTGTCGCAGCTCCAGTGGGTTGGTTCCTCACCCCACCCCCCACCCCCACCCCCAGGGAGTGATAGGGCCCATTGTAGGAAGCACGAAAAATAGACCGTTGTTTTCAGCTTATACTTTTCAGCATCTAAAACAGTCCCATCCTCAGGATCACACCTCCTGTAAGGGCACCACTCTTCCCATATTTTATTTTATTTATTTTATTTTTTTTCTCCCCATATTTTAAAAGGAGAAATGGACCTCAGAGAGGTAAAGCTACTTGGCACAAGTTACACTTTAAACATGATACACACAGACCTAAAACCCAAGTCTTGTGACATGTTGTGGCAATTCTAGTCTCCAGTGGAAACACTGTGACTTAGACAGCCTTCAGCCGTCCCCTGTGAGGAACCAGGAACTTGACGACCCTTTGTATAATCCCTGCGTAGTGCAAACAGTCCATGTGCTCGGCTGCTAACCCAAAGTTAGAGGTTCCAGGCCGCCCAAACACAACTGGAAAGAAAGAGTGGAGGAACACATCCCCAACACCAGTCACTGCAAGCCTGAGGCATGCAGGAGGCGGCTGTGACACAAATCAAATCCGCACCAACTAGTTGGTTTGGAAATGTGAGATTTGGGACATCCCTACTTTCTTGCCATTGCCTTCCCTTTTCTCCTCCACCTGTGGCTTGTGAGACCATGGACCACACCACCAAGCTTGCTCTCCCCATCTGAAGCCAAGCCTCACCTGGAACCTAGTCCACCCCACTGACTTGGAGTGGATGATAAGAACCTTCCACCTCCTGTGTTAAAGGAGCAGGATATGAGAAAAGGCATCCGTTTAGGCTGGGGTTCAGAGAGAAGATCAATTCTCTACATCAAGTACTTGCTACTTGGGAGGTTTTCTTAGTTTCCTGGGACCTATGGGAAAAGAACAACAATGTGTGGCAGTCACTTATCTGTGTCAGTTTCAGCACTGGGATTGTAGGGGTGGAGTCTAGCCTGTCAATCTGGAGATGGTCAATGAGGCCTCTGTGTGGGCATGGCTTTCTCCTGAGAATTCTGGGAAGTTTCCCGGGATTTCCCAATTGGAGGTGAGAGACTTGACTCAGTCTCTTGGAGACGGTCTACTGACGAGGCAACTCGGCAGCATGACATAGAGCCTGAGTCCTGGAAGCTGGAGAAGCCGGAGGAGAAGCCACATGGGTTTACCCTGATGGAACCAGACCTCTGGGGCCAGAGAAGTCACGTGGAGACTCCTACCAGTGCTGAGATGCTTGGGAGGCCATGGAGAGGCCCCTACCAATGCTGAGACGCTTCTACCGTCACTGGATACTGCTGATGGACCCTGAGCTCTGGAAATGAGGAGCCATGGGGAGACCCCTGCCAGCACCAGGATGCCGCCAGACACACAACACTCTGCACCCACTGACTGTATTTGTCCTGGTGCCATTACACATATTTCATGAGTCGGAAGGAGACTTTATAGACTGGTATCAGACATATGGGCTAATATCAGACTTATGACCTTGGACTGGACTGGGTTGGGGTGCTTTCTCAATGGTCGATTCCTCTTGTATATAAACCTTTCCCTTATATCTATATGCGTGCTTATGAATTTGTTTCTCTAGTCTATGAGGACTAACAGACAATGGAAAGCTGAGCTAATTGGGAGTGCCTACTCCCCTGACCAGAGTTCTCAGCAATAATATAGATGACCAAAAATACATGTCACAGAAGAGATGAGGGCAAAATAAGCATCTCAAAGAATAAAGAACTACTTACACATTTTTCCAGAAACTATAGCTCCAGAGATGTGTGCTCCTTGCAGGGGTTGTGGAGCTGTAAACACACATTCAAAGTTCCCTGATATTGATGAGAAGGGATACCAAAAAACACAGAATGTTTTCAACACTATGTATTTAAATTTAAAACAACCAAAACAATCTTTGCAGCTTCAAAGCCCTCTCCATTACAAAATATATTTGTCTGCTCTTCCATTCTTGAAAACATTTTTCAAGTTCATCTGTTTGGATAACTGACAGCACCTCTATCATTTTTTTCTTCACCTCTTCTACATGGTCAAAGCACTGTCCTATCAGGTCCCTCTGCATTCATGGAAACAAAAATAAGTTGCACAGAGCAAGATCAGGTGAATAAGGTGCATGGGGAAAGAGGTTTTTCACCAAAAAATTATGCACCGAGAACTATGTAAACAGATACATTGCTGTGGTGGCAAAACCAGTCCCCCAAATCAGGTCTTTTCTTTTTTATCACACACTATTATACAATCTTTTCAGAATCTCTAAATAGAAAGTTTGATGAAGAGTCTGACCTGGTGGAATGAACTCTAAATGCACAATTTGACATTTTCATCTGTTCACAGAGTTCATAGACATCCAGAAGAAGGCGTGCCATCAATCAACAGCTCACCTTTTTTGAAACAAGAAAACCACCCATGCACTTGAGTTTTTCTCAGAGTGCCATCCTTGCAAGCTGTATTCAACATCATAACAATTTCTCCAGCATTTTTCCCAAGCAGGAAAAAAAAATTCACAGCCACACACTGCTCTCTTAAATCAATCACAGAAAATGAGATTTGAGCAAAACTGCTTTTATGAAAAAATTCACTATGACTAGAGAGAACCTTCCCAGGCAATGCCACTGGGTACATGTGATAAGTTTGTTGGGTCAACATGGTGAAAGAATACCTGTGAGATTAATTGAAGGGTAGAGATATAAGTGACTGGGTGAGCCACGCCTTTCCCTCGCTTGCTTTTGGATCTTTGGACCAGTGTGTAACTGGCTGCCACACTTTGGTCTGTGCCTCCATTTGCAAGTTACACTACCCGTGGGACCGCTAATCTATGGACTATGTCATTATAAGTTGATATTTCTTCAAGCCTTGCTTTGCTACTGGAATAGAAATATCTTGAGCAGGGGATTGTCAGACCCTATCATCTGGCTGACTGTTGGTAACCTGCCTTGTTGTTTTCTGCCAGTAGCCAGATAGCGTGAATTTCTCTACAGAGGACTACCCAGTGGCCCTCAAGACTTGAAGGACTGCCAGTGTCTCATGGAAATGAGTTAAACTGAGCCATTCGTACTGCTATTTCTGTCTTATGTTAGCTCACCGAGCCATTCATACTGCTTTATAGATTAATGAACTGTTTCTGTCTTATGGTAGATATCAATCTATATAAATTATATAAAATGATTAGTGTCCTGGTTTTGTTTCTCTAGAGAACCCTACCTCAGAGTGAGTTGCCTAGAGGGAAAAGTGCGCACTACTTCAGCTCCACTCAGCAGTTTTTTTTCATTGGTGGTGGTTGGGGGTGGTGGTATCCCTTGTATGTTTTTATAGAGACACCGTGTGTGTGTGTGTGTGTGTGTGTGTGGGTCTGTGTGTGGTAAGAGAGAGAAAGATAGAGAGGAGGTACTCTTGAATAATCCTATTTTTGAGCCCACTGAGCACAAACAGGTTTTCTATAGAATACCACATGCAAACTTTCAATTACAGCATTGTGTGGCTGGGTGTGTGTTTTCCACAATGTGTGTGAAAACACATACCTAACTTCAAACATTCACCTATATCTTATCTAGTAAATAGGTGCATAGTCCTATAACTGGCCTCTGCCCATGGACTTAGCCCAACCTCCTCACTGCTGCACAGGATGAGATCTACCATGCCTCACCTCTTTGCCTGAAAGCTGCCCCTAGACTCTCATTGCTACCAGTGCAGCCCACACCTAGGGACACCAGAAGTTCTCCAAGCTCAATGAGCACCATTTCCTGACTCTCACTTGCTGCTCCAGCAACAAGGCTACTTATAATTTACTGCCTGCACCATGTTATTTGTTACTTCAGGGAATTTGTGCCCACTGAAACCTCTATCAGGAATCCACCTGCTTCTCATTCCCCTTGAACCCTGATGCTACCTCCTCCAGGAATTCTCTGCCTGAGTTCTCCGTCTCCCACAGTGCCCTGGATATGTGTTACATTGGGTTCTCTGGAGAAGCAAAATTAGATACACTTGTATGTATATGTAGATAGAAAGAGATTATATCAAGAAATGGATCACACAGTTGTAAATGTGGGTAAGTCCGGCTCGGTTCAAGTCCATGGGTCAGATGTAAGCTCAAGGTTTCTCCTGACTTGTGCAGCTGCAGGATTGGTGAATAGGAAGCAGGAAGGTGACGCAGGAAGACCACAGGCTGGTGGATATACAGTAGAAGGGATCCAAGATGGGCAGAAGGAATCCAAGGTCAGCAGTTTGCTGCTGGCTTCTGAGATGACCGGTGATGTAACAGGAGTCCGGAACCACCAGCAGTGAGTTAGTTTCCACAGCTGTCAATCCATTCTCAGAGCAGGCCACACCCTGAAGGAAAGTCCCTGCAATCCTATCAGGACTGTGACCAGATTAAGGAGGTAGTACTCTACCCTATTCTCCCAACCTCTGGCTGCTTCACAGATCTCATCATAGAATGGACCACACTGTGTTAGCTCATATCATAGGAGAATCCAGACCCCCCAAATTGACATAAAACCCAATTTTCCCAGGGTATAACTGCACAGAGCATTTAGAATGACATGTTTTTATGTCTATGTCTGCTACTAAAAAATCACTTTGTGAAAAAAAGAATGGTGTTGTCCCTTGCCTTTGAGTCAGCTCTGATTCATGGGAACTCGGTCGGTGTTCAACAAACAGACTGAAGCGTTGCCTGGCTCCGTACCATCTTCACAGCTATTGATATGCTAAAGTCCATTGTTGTGCCTACTGTGTATTTGAGTGCCTTCCAGTCCAGGAGGAACCCTGGTGGCAAAGTGGTTTTGTATTGGGCTTCCAACTGCAAGGTCAGCAGTTTGAAACCACCAGCTGCTCCTAGGGAGAAGGCAGGGTTTTCTATTCCGACAAGGAGTTAAAGTCTCCGAAACTCACAAGAGGCAGTTCTACCCTGCCCTATAGTATTGTATTAGTAATAAGTTGGAATCAACTCAATGACAGTAAGTTTGCTTTTCATTTTCCAATAGAGCGGGTTCATCTTCCAGCATTTTATCAAAGCCCACGGCCATCATGTCAATTCTAATTCATGACAATCCTGTAAACCAATAAAAGACCCTTGTAGTGTTTCTAAGACTGTGGTGAAACCTCAGCTTTCTCCCCTGGACCTGGTGGTGAGTTAGAACTGCTGACCTTATGGCTAGCAGCCCAGCATGTAATATATCCCCAGGAGTACTTCTAGCCCTGTATCCATCAACATTTTGTTATGATCTGTGGGGATCTGTATTGTGATTCATTGGTTCATTCTAACCACAAGCCACTAAAATTTTCTTCCTAGTCTGTCTTAGTCTGAAAGCTGTGCTGAAACCCCTCTACACTGGGAGACCCTCTTGATATTTAAGCTATTGGCGGCATCATTTCTAGCCTCACAGCAACACAAAAATCATAAACTGACAGATGAGTGGTAGGTATTGAAAAGTAGCACATACTTTTTTTAAAGGTTCAAATCTTAAAATGAAGTCTGTAGTATTTTTACAAAGGTTAACCAGCCTCAGAGAAAGAAGACCTTGCTATATTTCTATGGCCAGAGGCCAGCCCTTTGTCCTTCTGACAGCCACAGCAACCAGGCACAGGGGCTGACCTGCAGTGTGTCTAGATGTGGGACCAATCGATAAGCGGTTATCTCCCTGGACCCATTTGTCTTTCCTGCCAATTCCCACAGGGCTGCCCAACAGAGAAACCCAGAGTTTCTTATCCAGCTATTGGGAACATGAGTTCTGAGTGGCAAGGGGCGATAAGACATGTCAGGCATTGAAAATAGACTGATAAGGAGAAGTTTGATGGCTGGGCACCAAACCTCACATGCAACTTAGCAAGACCTAGGACCTGGCTTTTCCTTTCTCAGACTTGACACTAGAAATAGCACCTGGCAAAGCAAGTCGCAGGATATAGATCACAACCAAATCAAGTCACAATTGCATATGTCAACACTTTTGGTTTAGATTCAAGAAAACAGAACAAATGATGATCGTTTCTTCCACTCTCCATTTCGGGTGTTAGGTAGGAGCACCGCCGTATGTCAAGGGCTGACACCATGCCTACAGGTCATGGAATCTATCTCCCTACAGTCACATTAACAACTGTGTTAGGCTGAAGTAATTATATATCAAGAAAACATCCCAAACCAGTCCAGCTGAAGGCTATAAGTCTGGCCCATACGCCCTTCTTCAGATTCACACAGCCACATGCAATGATGCAGAATGCAGGAAGATCACAGACCAGTGGGTCAAAGTTGAGGATCCAATAGATGAGAGACACATCTCCAGGGCTCTAATAGAACCCAGGGTCAGCCAACTGGATGGCAGAGTCGGGGGTGAGGGAGGGGCCGTCCCTAGGGCTCTCCTTATGAGAAGACCACGTCCACAAGGAGGTCCCAGCATGCTGTGACGTGATTAACAGACCAAATTCCACCCCAACACTTCAAATTGACATGAAGTTATGCAACTATCACAGCAACCATAGGACGTGTAGCATGGAATGGGTGCACCTTAAACATAACTCTCCTCTACCCACTTCTTTGTAAAGTCCGCAGTAGGTCAAGTCTACGCTTGTTCTTCAGGAGCAGGAGCAGGGCTAAGCAACCAGCAATGGACATGCCACTCCGATTTGCCCTGGCCACTCTCTCAGACGTTGCACAGGTGGGACAACTGAAGTCTGGATGTGAGCCCAGGTTTCTTTTTTATTCAAAAGCCTTCCATGATAACCACTACACTGTTGTGTCTGGGCTAGTCTGCCTCCTGCAGGCTTCAAGAGAGAAGAGAAGACAGCTGCTGCTCGTCTGAAGTAATGATTAGGTCCCTCCCGGAAGCAAGTTTACACCTAGGGGACATTTGCGGTTGGGTGTGCTGGAGGCGTGTAGAGAACCAGGGATGCTGCTAACCACTTTATGCAGCATCAGGCGACACAGATTAAAATTTTGGTCTATATCGAGCAACAAACATTTTCATAGAATGCAAGAATAGTATTATAACATATTTATTTTAATTTTAAAACTGCAGGACATTGTTAAATTGTTAAAAAGTGGGACATCTGGTCACTTTACCCAAAGAGTGTTGGTGGTACAGAAGGTGAAAAGTCAGGCTGCTAAACAAAAGTTCAGCTGCTTTTGGGCAACAGTCCATTCTGTACTGTATGGACACGACTCATGATAATCCACTCGATGGCAGGTGTTGTGGCTATTTCGCTCAGGCCTTCCCAGGAGACGGGCATTCTGAAGTGAGGGGCATTCCTGAGCATGAGCTTTGTCGGTTAGTGTCTCTCTTTTCTCTGCCCACCACTTCAGACAGGGCAGGGCAGAGACATTCTAACACTGCGAAACCAGCCACCCAACCAGGGAGCCCAGCTCATGCTCCACAGTGTCTGAGCCCAGAACCTCGGTGAGGACACACACAAAGCCACCCTGTTCCCAAACCCAGACCTCTAATGGGACTTTCCTGCCTCTACCTCTCAGACATCCCTGTTTACATTCTATTCAGCAGTCAGACCTAATCCCTAGGCTCCCAATCTGCACTTAATCCTGTTTCTGTCTATCCTCAAGGTCAATACATGTTAATAAGAGTCATCACTGTGGCTAAGAACCAGGTTTGTGGAATCCTGGGCCCTTCACATCTGGTGCCAACAGGAGAATTTATGGAAAAGGAAACCCAAACATTTACAAACATTCCAGAATGTTTAGTTCAGGCTGCCCCCCATCCCCCATGTCAACAGAAGAACACCAGGAGACACCATTTTTCTTATGACTTGCTAATTTTACTCCAAATAGAGGTTGACTTAAAAAAAAAAAGCTCACCAGTTCCTACTTCTCTGTCGCTTCTCAGAGGCATAAGAACATCTTTTTCATGTTGTTTGCTTCAACACTATTGTGTTTCTCCTGTGCTTTGAAACTGAGCCCCTTCTCTTTGATGGATATTAGTAAAACGTGCTTTCCTGTATCCCTAACGAACTTTCACTTGGAAGATGCTAGAGTGTAATGATATTTTGTTTGAAGAAAAGAAAAACCCTCTCTTCTATTTCCCTCTATTTGGTCCACCCCAAAGGAATAATCAACCAAGGATCGCAGATGGGATCATTTACAGTTTTACTTTCAAGCTCCTCCCAACCCTTTCAGAGTGTTGAATCCATCAAAGGCTCAGGACCGGCCAGAGTGGGGGGAAAGGGGGCTCCATCTTGTGGTTTTTCAGACACTCTGACAGGGATTAAACCTACACTGATCTGTCAGAAGGGATGGACAAAGAAGTACCTAGAGATATGTCTTAGTTTTCTCATGCTGCTATCACAAGGATGCCACAGAGGATGGCTCTAACAAAGAGGAAATTATTCTCTCACAGCTAGGACACCAGACGTCTGCATTCAGGGCACCCAGGCTTTAGGAGAAGGTTTTCCATGAATCTTGGCATCCACTTCCAGGTTCTTGGCACAGGGACCCTGTATCCCTGGTATGTCTACTCCTCAGGGCTTTTTTCTCATGATGGATCCCTCCTGCTCTGTTAGCTTCTCTCTCTCTCCTTTTGTCTCTTATAAGATCAAAAGTGATGCAAGCAGTACACCAGGAAAACTCTCCTTAGATTGGATCATGACTATGACCTAATAAAGGTGTGCATCTGACCATTCAACACGGAGACCCTCAAGTCAATTTGGACTCACAAAAACGCTATCTATGTTTTCTAAGTTTATAAATCTTTGTTGGAGCAGACAGCCTTTTCTTTCTGCCACAGAGGCTGCTGGTGGTTTCCAATAGCTTACCAGGTCATTAGCAGTCCAAGGCTCCCCTGACAGCACCACCCGGCCTCCTGCAATCCCTGATCCCCTAAAAACTGACTGGTCCTCGCAACAGATCACAGCATGAGTTGACCATTCCATAGCTGCCAAATTCTATCATGATACAACTGCCCAAATCACTGGGAATCATGGCCTTGCCAAGTGGACACAAATTTTGAAGGGGCACAGTTCAATCCATGGCATGTGCTGCTGGTAAACTCGAGGGCGTCGAGAGTTCAGATGAAGCAATGGTCTTCAGGAGCCCCTCTGTCCCTGGGCCAGGCCCCACCCCCACCCCCCTCCAGGTGGCAGCCCTACTATAATGCTTGGCTCAACAGAAGGAAAGTGCACCCAAAATGAAGGATGACTCAGCGCTGTGGTTCAAATGGAAAAGATCCTATGGGGTAAAGCTTTCTAAAATCCTGTCACCAGGGCTGAGCCTTGGTGGTATAAGTGGTTGAGTGCGGAACTGCAGCCCATGGGCTTGGCAGTTCAAATCCAGCGGCGGCTCTCAGGAGCAGCACTGGGTAGCGCCCACAACCACCAGGGGCAGTGATGCCCACAAAAAAAAAAAAATCCTGTCACCATTTAATTGCAAAGTCAAATGAAGTATGGAGGAGTGAATACCTCAGTAATACACTCAAAGTTTTTAGACATTCGTATGTTAATATTCTTATTTTTCCCTCAATGACTGCTTCATTAAGGAAAGATTAGATATAATCATTAGTATTTTTGTGAACAAAGTTGTGTGAAATGGGACCATTTTCCAGAAGTCCCTGGGCGGTACAAAATATGTACCAACTTGGCTGGGCCATGATTCTCAGAGGTTTGGCAGTTATGTAATCATGTATCTGGAAGTTTTGTAATGTTATAAAGGGTCTTCAGAAGTTTGTAGGAAAGCGGAATTGAAAGAGAGTGGAATTTTTCCATAGACTTTTTGAAGCCCCCTGGTGTGTGATCCCATGGGTGTGATCTATCAATTAGTTGTAAGGGGCTAGGGTGGAATGCAACACCCTTCCTCAGGACCTTAAATAAGGAAAACAGAAGAATGGATGTGTGTGAACTATGGCGCTGGCCCAAAACACTGAAAGTACCATGGACTGCCGAAAGAATAAACAAATCTGTCTTACAAGCGAGGATGGTGAGAGCAATTCTTAGAGGAGGACATCACGCTTGCTCAAGTAGAGGGACAGCAAAAATGAGGAAGCCCTTTGGCCCGATGGGTTGACCCAGTGGCTGCCACATGGCTCAAACATAAGGACACTAGTGAGGCTCCAGGACCAGTTGGGGGTTCATTGTTTTGTAAATGCCATCCTGGAAGTTGAAACTAACTCAACAGCACCTAATGACAACTTCGGCCACAGCCCCAATGCAATTCATTGATATCAGGGGTGTGGTCCCACTTGCAATACATGTGGATGCTGTGGGAAAGTTTGCTTTCCTTTTTGCAGGATCCTACATACAGCTCATCCATCACTGGTTCTTGTATAAGCCAAAAATCTTCCAGATTGTCTACTGATTCTGTGAGTTCTCAGTCGCCTGCCATCCAATCGGGTAAGCTTAGATTCATTCACCTGAGCAGTCACCCACCTACGGTCTTCCTGCTTATCTTTGGTTCATCAGCCCTCACAGCTCCTTGAGTTCAGAAAAGACTTCAGCCCAACATCTGACCCACAAACGTGAACTCTGCCTGGACTTGGACTTGCCCAGACTGGCACTGGCCCACTTGATAGACATTTCTCTGTAAATGTGCACACACATATGTAAGAGTCACTACTTTTGCTTCTCTCAAGAATCCAGCCTGAGAAAAGGCTAATAACGAGGCACTTGGGGAAATCCAGGGAACATCAGGCTACAGATACCGAAAAGAGACAAGAACAACTGCCTAGAGTTGACAGAAAGAGAACACCTTCCCTAGAGCCTGCACCCTCTGTGCTTTGGCTGGGGTCTCGGTGATGCAAATGAGGTGACATTAGAGTAGGTGCTCAAAGGTTAGCAGTTTAAACCCAGCCAGACAGCTCAGAAGAAAGAGCTGGCAAACTGCTTCCCTGGAGAATACTAGGAGCGTGACTTCACTGTGGCACACGGGCTCAGCGTGAGCCAGGATGGACCTGGGGCCAGCCAGTTCACTGCTCTGTCTGTCTGCTCCCCAGCAAATGCCCACTTTTCATTTCCTCTGTCTTTCTTAAAACAAGTCCTCTCTCAAGGCCTGTTTCAAATGCTACCTTCCCCACAAGCCTTTGCTTAGGCTTCTGCCTCCAGTAAATAACAATCAGGCTCCCTTTGGGTCCTACCGCACTTTGCCTTCAATTCTTGTTTCCACACATTCTCACCCCCTTCTGCTGTGCCAGGAGCTGCTCCGGGTCAGGGTTATGTGGGTCAGTTTCCATAGCCAAACACATCTGCTTGTGCACAGGGGTGCTCTCTTTTTATATAAGAGAAATGAGTACTAGTCTGATCACATTCAGCACCAAAGTTATAATTTAAGCACTCACAAGTCATCCCGTCTTTGCATAGTATTCACTGTAAGGCAAACATATCAGAAACGGGTTCTAGGTTGGCAGCTGCCCAGGGACTCATAAGCACGTGCTTTAGGTAACAAGACACTGTGCACAGTGAGTATGATCTGCATATCTGAAAAATAAAGATGCGACTTAATGTAACCAATTTAATCTTATGAAGCAAGAAAAAAAAGCAGAAAGTCTTATTCACTGAGGGCAGCCAGCCTCCTCCTGTAAGCTCAGAGCTCATTGAGTATTTCAAATCTGAGACCCCTGCAATGTGTGTTCCCATCTCAAAGCAGAGGGGCTGTGCTGTCCCCATTTCAAAACCACTGCAGCAGTTTATGGAATGCCACTTTGAGCGAAGCCAGGTATCGGTGCAAAAGGCAAGCTGAAATACAAGTATGTCACTTAGATGCTGAAACATGATCATTTCTAGATATTGTAGTGGCTTCTAGGGACAATTCTCAGGAGAGACCAGTCCCTGAAAAGGGGATCACGTTCAGAATATAGAGGGTCAGCAAAGGAGAAAAATCCCTAGCCCTTTAGGACAGTGGCTACAACAGCAGGCTCAGGCAGAGGAACGAGTGTGAGGATGGTGCAGGACTGGGCAGTGTTTCACTCTGCTGCGCATACAGTTGCTATGGGTGGGGACCAACTCAATCGCACCGAGTAATAACAAGGGATGACATTAAACGGTACCGTGGTGCTGTAGTTGTTATGCTAGCCATGAGGGCAACAGTTCAAAACCACTAGCCATTCATGCAATGGGAGAAAGATTAAGCTTTCTACTCCTGGAAAGAGTTATCATATCAGAAACGGACAGGGGCAGGTCTACCCTATTCTATAGTCCATTGAATCAGAATTGGCTCAATGGCATTGAGTTTGGTTTGGGGAGAGAATGCAACAGAAAAGTTCTAATCATTATGATCCTATAACTATTTAAACTCCACTGTCATTTCTAACTCCTTAGAGACCCTATGTAGGGTTTCTGATACTGAAAATCTTTACCCTCTCAACTTTCTCCCAAGAAACTGCTGGATTTGAACTACCAACCTTGCAGTTAGCACCCCAGTATGTAATTCACTGAGCCACCAGCCCTCTTAAATGCCTAACACTCTCTCCTCCTAAACAGGAGCCTCCCTGATGTCCTGCTGTCTCCCTCAAGGAATAAGATGGACTGTGGTAGTGTAGGTAGTGTAGTGGGTTACATGTTGCACTGACGGTCACAAGTACTCATCAGGAGAAAGCCAAAGCTTATAAAGAATTATAGTCCCAGTCTTGGGATTATGACTGGGGAGGTGGTGGGTGGGGAAATGCAGAACTAATAAGGATGGGTGCAAAAATGAATAAAATGTTCTAAAATTGATTATGGTGCTGATTGTCCAATTCCTCTGGATCTGATTGAACTATGGAATTGTATAAGATGTACCAATAATACTGCTAAAAAAAAAAAAAGAGCTACAGTCTCAGAAACCCCCAGGGGCAGTTCAACCCTGTCCTGTGTGGCCACTATGAGTTGCCATCAAGTTCCTTTTGGTTTGGAATAAACAGGACAGGTTAAGTCACTTAAAGATCCATGAGACTGCACAGCCAGATTTATTTCCAAAGCAAAGTAGACTGAGTTTCTGTCCACTTCTAAAGAAAGGGGCTCAGGAAAACAGTAACAGCGTGAGATGCTGACAAACACATGCTGGAGCAGAAGCAACTTGAAAAGCCATGGAGAGTCTGCTCGTGACGGGGTGTGACTGAGACAGAAGCAGAGCCCGGTGAGGGCCCAGGGCCCTACTTCCCTCAGCCAAAAGACTGCTGAGAAGTGGCTTCTCCACGCTTCATTGCCAGCATCTTCATCGAGGGTCACAGTGAAGACAGAACCATGTGCAACACGTACTAAAGACAAGATGAGATGGCGGGAGTGGGGACTGTAGAATCTGCAAATCTGCTTGGTGCCATGGGGGGTAGGGTGGGCCTGGAACAGGTCAATCACCCTCACTCCCATTCCTGTGGTCAAGTCAAGGATCCCAGTCTGAGTGGCCACGAACTCAGTTGGACTGATAGTCCCAGAGCCACCCCTATTCACTAGCAGCCTGAACCCACTGCCATCCTCTCTTCCTCATTCCCAGTGTCACCTGTCAAAAGGGAAGGGACCATTTGCATTTTCCAGGGGCTGCTGTGTAGATGGAATCAAGGGATAGATGGAAACACTTGAGAAAAATCCAGACCAGTATAGAGGACTTTGGTACCATTGTCCATGGCCGTCCGGGACCCAGGCCAATTTCCTACTGCCAGTAGTTCAGTGGCTCATCTGTACACAGTCTAATGCCCAGTCTTTGCAACATCTCTCCTTAGAAACCTCGGCAAATTCCAAAGAAACCACCTCTCATAAGGCTAGGGAGCCCTGGTGATGTATAGTTCTGAACTAGGCTGCTAACCGCAAGACCAGTGCTTGGAAACCACCTGCCCCTCCCTGGGAAAAAAGACAGGGGTCCCTACTCCCTTAGAGTTTCAGTCTTGAAAATCCACAAGGGCAGTTCTATCTTGTCCTATGAGTCCACATGGCTCAATGTGGTGAGTTGGGGAGGGGGTCTGGGGCATTATTGGTTTTATAAAGGTTTGTTGTTGTTGTTGCTAGGTGCCCTCAAGCTGGGCTGGGGCAGAACTCTTCGTAGGGTTTCCTGGGTTTTAAGAGGCCAAATCATCAGCCCCTTCTCCCATGGAACAAGGAGAAGGTTCTAAGTGCAGACCTTCTGGTTAGCAGACCAGCATTGGACCCTTGTGCTATCTGCGACCTTAATACGGTTTCTACCTGCCGGTTTTATTTCTAAAGAGGGTGCCACAGTTTGGCAGCTTCTCAAGAAATCTCTCTCCGGGAACCACGAACAACCCAGCTTTGGGGTTAGTGTGAACGAGGGCCAGAGCTGCCTGACCTTCCTGGAAAGGGGGCGGTGGGGGCAGGAATGACAATGAACCCCGCACATGGCTTCACCCTCAAAGAAGGAGCCACCGCAGGCTAGTCACTCCGGGTCTCCCTCAGCCCGATGGGAGGTGGGCCACCGAGCTCAGCTCAGCTCACCCAGCCCTGGGAGCCCAGAG
>PVJH01035541.1:0-19605 GCA_004026705.1 Nesogale talazaci
ATCTCACCTCTGTTCTCTTGCTCATTGGAGCAGAGAAGATTTGAATTTTCCATCGGAACCGTTTCTGCATCACACAGGTTCCAGCTTCTATGTTGTACTGTGAGCATGGGTCTCTGCCTTGGAATTGACAGCACTGGGTTGGCTTTTGGTTCCCCCGCTAGAGCGGCTTAGTCCACAGGCTAAGTTTTTTCCTGTGGTTGATTTTGAATAGATTGTTCATTCTCTTTTGCTTGGTGCTGCTTTGCTCCATGTTGATGAGGGTTAAGCTGGGGACTACAGATCTAAAGCCTTTGGCTAGGTCCCTTTGCAATTATGCAGTCTTAATGTAATTTCCCCTAATTACCACCAGGAGTTCTCATCAAGTGGCAGCATTTCTCTTCCTCTCAGGGGCACTTTGAGACTTTTCTTTTTTTGCACTACTTTTCTCCCATCACCATATGCCTTGCGAACTTCTTGTAAGGGGTTCATTCCTGTCCTTCCTCCGCCCCATAGACACTTGTCTGTGTTTCTTCACTTCGGGTCACTGGGAAGCCCTGGTGGCATAGTGGGCCATGCAAAGTTGCTGATAGCTGCAAGATTGGTGGTTCGAACCCAAAGTCATCCCCTGAGTGAGGCTTAAAAAGCCCCAATTTCTAGATCCGTTCTCTAGCAACTAACTTTGGTTGGCGCGTTTTATGATTTGTTTAAAAAAAATGGTTGCGGGCTGAGCCCTGGTGGCGTAAGTGGTTGAGTGCGGGACTGCAGCCCACGGGCTTGGCAGTTCAAATCCCGCAGTGGCTCTCAGGAGCAGCACTGGGTAACGCCCACGACCACCAGAGGGCAGTGATGCCCCCCCCCCCCCAAAAAAAATGGTTTGATGTGTTCAGGGAATGTTATTTTCTTGAGAGATGAAAATCATCCTGTACTTGAGAGTTTTAAAAAAATCGTTGTGTTAGCTACCAGGAAAGAGGTAGAGGTTGTCACCATGTCTTTCAGAAGCACATGTTGGATCCAATGGCATCATTGTCCTTGGATGGTGGGTAGTACTGTGGGAGAATGTAGTCAGATAGTCCAGGTGCTGGGCCAGGGGTTCGAGGGCTACTGTGTGTGTGTGTGTGTGTGTGTGTGTGTAGAGCTTCCTAGGATTGTAAGAATTTTGGTATGTGCCTACTTGGATGATGGGTGACTTGATGACGTTTCTCCGCGAAAGGACCAGAGTAAAACAGACAGTAGACAGCTGTTGTGTGATGGGGCACCAGGGCCACATCTGCAAGGGAGCCATTTACATTGTGTGCTAGCCACAGGCTTCATTCTTGGTGCTCCAGCTGGTCTCATGTTAGGGCTACAGAGATTTAAGTCTGTCTTAGCGCTCTGCGAGTGGTTTAATATTTCTTTGGAGTTGTTTCCCAGGCAAAAAGCACCTGTAGTTGGGCCACTGTTCTCCATATACTTTTTTAAATTAACAGCCCAGGAGTCCCATTATCTTGTCCCAGGACCCACTCTAGTTCTGATCTCCAGCTTTGTTCTCTAAAGAACCGGATCAGGTGTCACTCTGAGTTGTACATGTAGAAGCTTGACTGGGAATGTTTTTCTGCTGTGTGTGTTTTCATTAACAAAGAGCTGGCAGGGTATCTAAATAAAGTCGAGGGACCTTTTCTTTGACCCCCTCTCCAGTCTGGCTTTCCTTTTAATGCAGACTATTCTCAAGTCAGTTCATCTTGGGAGCCAAGTCAGAGCTCATGAGCTGTGGTCTGAGAAGGTTATCCGGACTGTGTGTGGCGCCCTGTTCTCACACTCTTCCATTCTGAAAACACTTCTTGAGATCTTCCGAGAAGATTTAAGTTCCTGGTTCATGCTGCAACGCCAGAGGTGTGGGGGCGAGCTTTTGTGCCTGGTAGACCACCTTTCCCCGGCTTGCTTTTTGATGCCTGGACTTCAGTCCCTGCTTAGCTGTGCCCCACAGACTTCACGCATCCAAGATGTGGGGGTGACAGTGCCCCTCATAGGACTGGTAAGGATTACATGGTGTCGTAACCGTAGAATGCTTAGAGTGCTACCTGGTTGGGAGTAAGCCCTTAGTAAATGTTAGCGATGATGTGTGCTATGTCACTGCATGCGTATCTTTCTAAGAACCCACAGGCTCCTCTCTAAGCGCCTCTGCTTCACCAGTAGGACAGTGTGAATGACCGCACCATAAATGTTTTGCGGGGGGTGGGGAGGTGGTGGGGAGAGGTCTTGTTCAGGAGGCCCACCTGGAGGCAGTCTTATTCCAGGTTCTCAGGCCTGCCTCCTGAGAGTTCACAGCCTGGGTGCAGTGACTTCCCTGACTGATGGGGGTGGGGGAGAACGATGCCCTGGTGCACCTCTTTTAGTCACCGATCTGAACGTTCTATGCCATTCCTGTCATTCCTTGATTCATTGCTCTCTGTGGATGGAGGGTTAGACAGATGGGGGTCACAGGTCAAGGCGTGGGCCCCTCGCATTGTTTTCAGACTGTTGGGGTTGGTTCACTGTGTGTGTGATTGCGTCTGGGGTGCTCAGGGTGCAGGTGTAGGAAATGTGATCTCTACCCCCGAAGAGCTTCGTGTGATAGGGTCTCCGAAAACTACCACGTGGGGAACCTGAGCCCCTAATTTCAGCTTCATTATCTACTGGGGACCTGAGCCCCTATTTAAAGCTAGGGCAAGAAGGACGAGACTGTCTGGTTTTACTGTACATACTTGATAACTCAGGAACTAGGACTGCCTGCAGTTGAGGCTGAGTCGTGTTACACTGACTTAATTCCTTAAACCAGGGCTGTCAAACTCAATTAAAATGTGCAACAGGCAGGATTCACGCAGCCACATCACATTTACAAATTTCATTAAATTTATGCTTTGTAGTGAGGATTCACATGAAAACACTATATAATTAATTTTATTTAAACATTTATTTATTGTATTTATGAAACTAAAATTATTCTTTTTTTACCCCAAACTTGCCAGTGCTTTCCTCCTCCTAGTTTTCACTTATCTCTTATGTTGTGACCGGAAGCTATAACAAAGTAACTAATGAAATACACGGAATGTTGGACAGCTGACAAGACAAAAGTGATGCACAATCCTAATGGCTTCCCTCTAAAAACGTTAGCTGGCACTGCCGTAGGTATGATTCATGACAGCACACGCCAGAGTGCTCTTTTTAACCTCCTTGCTGTTGGAATCTGTTTACATTAGGTGGCACTGAGTGTGGACGACGCATGACTTCCAAACGTTGCCAGAACTGAGTCAGCGCGTGTATGCCAGTCCACAGACCCCCCTGGGCAAGGCCATGTGACTATTGGTCTTCGGGAGTTAAAGGGTTAGCCGGGGAATTGTGTGGACAGTATCGCCTCCATCTCCCCTAAGCGCTATTTCCTTCATAACAATCTTCTATTTTCATTTTATTTCAGAGAATCATGGGCCACAAAAAAATGACATCAGGGGTCGCCAGGTTGACACCACTGCCTTAAACTGTTTTAGTCACATATTTGCACATTTTCCTCTTCTGTATTGCTGCCTTTTAACAAAAAGGCCAGGATTCCATTCTATCCCTCTATACCAATATAAGGAGTCGAAGAATTCCTGTTTTATGGAGCAAAAATCTTGATGAGATCCTTGAAGAAAAATAAGGATAAGGGGGAGCTGGGAGGGAGGGGAAAAATGAGGACTTAAGTAGAAAGGGCTACCAAGGGCTTAAGTAGAAAGAAAATGCTATGAGAAGGATGATGGCTACAAATGTGCAAATGTGCTTTGCATACAATGGGTGGGTGTATGGAATGTGATGAGTTGTATGAGCCCCCAATAAAATGACTTTTGTGGGGGGCGCATCACTGCTCTCAGGCGGTGGGAGTAGGAGGCCCGGCCCCACTGCTGGAATTGAACCTCCGTCCCAGTGGGCCGCAGTCCCGCGCACGACCACTACGCCACCGGGGCTCAGCTCTAAAATGACTTTTTAAAAAAGAAAAATAAGGAGAACAGGCTTACATTTAGTGTTGTCCTCTGTCTTTCAACGCCGTTGTTGAAACAGTTTCCCTAATTGTCTGGTTGGTTGCTTGAAATGCAGCCTCCACGTCCATCTGGCGGCCACTCTCAGCACGTGCTCAGTGGGCCCCTGTGCTTGGGAACCCCGTCAGACCCCTCTTTGCTCTCGATGCGGGCTAGCCGGGGTGGTGGTGCCCCTCTGGTCCTCCAGTACCTTCTGCCAGACTGGCTCTCTCCTTGTCCAGGATTTGGAAGTGATTCTTGACCACCCCACTGCTACTTGGGACTTACCAAGGCTCAGCCATCTGTGTGTGGGAACCGGATGGGAGATACTGAGATTCTGTGTGTGTAGGGTGTTCCCGGGTGGCTACTTTCCTTGAATCGTATCTCTCGTTCCCAAAGGTGCACACCTAGGGTAGCCCCGTAACAGGAAACATGTGAGCTCTAGGCCAGCAGAGTGTTTGAGGCTGCACACTTGTCCCTGTTTGAGCCCCCCAGGTGGACAGCCGGGATGCTGCTGGCAGAACCCCCCGGCTCACTGGGGACCCGAGGTTCTCAGACCTTGTTGGGTTTGGTGGAGCATGGTCACCCGACAGTAACCGATCCCTCCCAGCACCGTTCTTGAGTTCCTGAAAGACTTTCCTGCAGGAGGGCTGGCATGGAAGGTGTGGCAGTCTCAGACCCACCCCCTGGGCAGTTCTGCCTTGTCTGTCACAGGGCTCTCCCTGAGTCCGAGGCCACTCGAGGGCAGCACGTTTGGTTGTATGTGAAAGTCTTTTGCGCTCGTGCCGAGTTCTTCAAGCCGCGTAGAACTATGGATAGGTTTCTTGGAATGCTTGAAGTTTTTATTGAGGGGTTAAGATAAAGAGGAACAGAAATAAGTACTAGTGTGACTTGCTTTGTGTGACTGACGCAGGGCACATCCCTCCCCCTCCCTCAGTCTCAGTTTCTCTCTCGTCAGCAAAGGAAAGCCATGCTGGTGTCTGCTTCTCCGGGGCCCGGGAAAGAGCTGTGGTACTGGAGCTCGGTAACCCTCAGCCAGCATCTCGGTGGGGGAGCTGGTGCCAAGGAGGGCATGTGGTCAGATGGCAGGAGACCAAGGACCCTTCCCCTTGCGTTTTCCAGTGCTGAGCTGCTTCCGTTTCTTTCCTGGTGTAACGAGGCCTCTCTCTCTCCCTTACTTCAGGTAGAATGGAAGAATCTCACTTCAATTCTAACCCGTACTTCTGGCCTTCAATCCCCACAGTCTCAGGACAGGTAGGTGGCATTTGCTGGCTTTGTGTATTTTCTCTCCCCCATTATGAACTTTTAGAAATGGAGTCGTGGGTTCTGTGACTGGGTGCAGAGGCAGGGTAGCCCACAGGCTGCTCCCGAGTCCCCACCGCGGCCCCTCGTGTAGTGCTTCAGCCTCGGCTTCTCTCTGGAAGCCGGAAGCCTAAAGCCACCGGCTCGGGGCTCCTTGGAGGAAGACCAGTCATGAGAAAGGTGCCGGGAACAGCCTGCGTCAGGCTCTCCTGCAGCCCGAAGACAGGACCCCCTCTTCTCTCTCCTAGATTGAAAACACCATGTTCATCAATAAGATGAAGGACCAGCTGTTGCCAGAGAAAGGCTGCGGGCTGGCGCCGCCTCACTACCCCACGCTGCTGACAGTGCCTGCCTCAGTGTCCCTCCCGTCGGGCATCAGCATGGACACGGACTCCAAGCCCGAGCAGCTGACCCCACACAGCCAGGCGTCTGTGACCCAGAATATCACGGTGGTCCCTGTGCCGTCGACGGGACTGATGACCGCGGGTGAGCACCTCTGCTCCTCCCCACTCTGAGGTGGTGATCTTCTGTGATCAGTACCCCAGGCTGGAGGGCTCCGAGGACACGGGCGTGGGCTGTGCTGGATTGCTTGATCAGATGTTTGTTGAGTGCCTACTGTGTGCCTAGCCATGTGCTGGGCACTGTGGGGGATACAAAGAAGTAGAAGATGCGGTCCCTGCCTTTGAGGAGGTGACATTCTTTCCTTCTCTGAATCAAGGAGTCTCCTGCTCTCAGAGGTGGAGAAGAGAAGGGAGTCAATCAAGGGGTAAATCTCACTGTTACCAGGGGGGGCGGGCACCAGGGTTAGGAGACCAGTATTTGTCTACAGGGTCGGGGGTGGTGGGGTGGGGTGGGTTAGTTAGACACTGGTCTGGGGCCAATGAAGTCAAAGACAGGCCCAGGAGGCGGCCTGGGCACCCTAACGCACCTCCCTCTCCTCCCGACCCTAGGTCCGGGCCTGGTCATCACGTCCCCCTCAGGCTCTCTTGTGACCACTGCCTCCTCAGCTCAGACCTTCCCCATTGCAGCTCCCATGATTGTCTCAGCTCTCCCCCCTGGCTCACAAGCCCTGCAGGTGGTCCCCGACCTTTCCAAGAAGGCGGCCTCCACCCTCACAGAGGAAGGCGGGGGCGCTGGCACCGTGAATGTGCCTCCTAAGGCCCCCCGGGGCCGGAAGAAGAAGCGGATGCTGGAGTCAGGGCTTCCTGAGATGAACGATCCTTACGTCCTCTCCCCTGAGGATGACGAAGACCATCATAAAGACGGCAAGACCTACAGGTAAGAGCCAAGGGGCAGGATGGGGCAGGGTGGACCCTGCCTTGACCCCTCCTCTGCACCCACACCCTCTGATGTCCAGCCCCAGAGCAGCCGCCTCTGGTCCGCTTGCATGTCAGCTGCCCTGGCGTGCGTGTGTGCGTGCAGTGGGCAGGCGGGACGTCTCTTTCCCTCGGAGGCTGGCCCCCGCCCCCTGCCTTTTCACTTAGCTCCAGGACTCCTCAGCTTGGCTTGCTGTAAGTGACAGAATGCCGTTTCTGCCTTGTCACCACGGCCGTGAACTTGGTTGGAGATTCTGTGACCAGCCCTTTCTGTTTTCCTCTCTCCATTCTCTGTTCCTCTTTCCGACAACCTTTCTTGGAAGCATCCACACCTCACCTGGGTGCCGCCCCATGGTTCCTGAGCGCTGAGCCTGCCGGACCCTGCATGGTGGGGATGGTGGGAGGGGCCTTTAGCGATGCCTTCCCTGCTTTGGGATACCTGCTGAGAACAAGTTCACGGCAGCCCTTGCATCCTTTACGTCCTTCCAGTGGTCCATGACCAAACCAGTATTGTACGCCTATTTGCATGTGGTACTCGAAATAAGTGATAATGTACGTAACATCCTGCCTTTGAACGCCGAGAGTCTTTGCGTCACGGTGAGACTGTCGAGGGTCCTCACGGGTTTGGGGAGCTGGCCCCAGTGTAGGGCGCGGGAACCACTGTCACAGCTTGGATGCAGACAGGGGCAGATGTGCATGGCTGGGAGACGGGTCTGTCCTTAGGGTACCGAGATGGGCAATGTTGTTCCCATTTTAGGAGCGAAGGGAACTGCGGCACAGGAAGTGGACAGAGCCTTGGGCTCATGGATTCAGTTCCCGGCTCCACCATGAACTTGCTGTGTGACCCTGGGCAAGTCCTTTCCCCCTCCCTGGGCCTCAGTTTCCTCATTTGTAAAATGGGGAGACGTCTGTGTGTGCCTCCCATGTGTTGGGAGTACCCGACGTCTGCGATTTGCCATGTTGGGGACCGCCAGAGTTAGGAGCACGCCAGGGTCGGTCAGAGCAGCCCCCGCTCCAGGTGGCCTAGGTCCTTTGTTGCTGTTCGGCAGCAACATCCGTGGCAGGCTTGTACAGTGCAGGCGTGCCGCTTTGTGAGGTTGAGGTGTCCCTGGGAAACGTTCACACCTGTCGTGTCTACAGCACACCTGGCAAGCTTGATTCGTTTAAAGGCATTCTCTTATATGTCATTTCATAAGTGAAAGCCTCTCTCCCCCCCCCCCCTTTTTTGGTTGATTGATTGTGTAGAAATCTGGGTTTTTATGTATTTTCCCTGGATGAGGTCAGTGGGACATGGGGTTGGCCTACAGAAAATGAGTTGCAGACGGAGTGTTCTCAGCCCTGTGTGTGTTTTTTCTGATCCTCTGGCTCTCACTGGGGGTCTTTTTGGCTCCCCAGACTCTTCTTGTGGAAAGAATATACCACTGGGAGGAGGCCATGGTGAGCTTCTTCCCACCTTCTCCCGGGTGACTGAGAAGATAGCCGAAGTTTAAGGCAGAAGAGCTGGTCTAGGGGAACAGGTGGAACTTCCTCAGAAATTCAGAAGGCTATGAGTTCCAAAAGAATGTTTTAATCACAGAGAATTCCCGTTTCCATTCCTGAATGAGAAAAGCACATCACTCATGTGGCAGTGCCCCTTGGCAGTTCCTCTGACTCTGGGCGAGTCAGTCATTCCCCCTCGCTCTCTGTCCCCACCTGTCCCTGGGAAAGTTGGTCACACGTCACCCTTACCTGACTGGCTGCTGGAAAGGCTTTAAAGGAAAAGGATAAGAGGTGGGTTTGAGCATCTCAGAAAGGCTAACCATCACCCAGAAAGTTGCGCTGCGTACTTCTGAGAGCATGCTCCTGGCTGCGAGTGGGGTGGCCCATGCCCCTGCCGCCGGGTCCCCAAACTATGGAGGGCTGCCTTTCCTCCGCCCCAGCGGCCTGAGCTCTCACAGGAGAGAGCGCTGACTCTCCCTGGGCAGCTTCGCTTGTCAGGACAGAAACACTTGGATGGCCAGTTCCTTCTCTGTAGCTCCAGCCGACCCCATCCTCCGCATGAAGGCCTCCAGTGTGGGCTTCTGAGGTTCGGTTGGCATCGTGGGGACACGTCACCTTGCTTTCACCTGCTGGGGCGGTGTAAATAGAAACCGTGTCCTTCTGAAAAGTGCCTGTCGGGTCCGGCAGGAGCAGGCGACCACAAATGGCAGGGATTTTTGTCGCTGTCTGACGTGGACCCGACCCCGGCCCTCTGCTCGCCAGGCTGTAGTCGGGTCTTTCCGCAGACCCTCCTCCCAGCGGGAACTGCCCCGGCACAGGGTCCGGTCCTCCAAGGCCCTGGTTCCAGGCGCAGCTGTGTGCAGCATCTCAGGCAGGACTGCGAGTGGGCTGGCGTTCTCAGGAGCGTTCTTTGACCTCCTGGAGAAACTGACAAGTGGGGCGCTTGTGCAAGGTTGCAGCAGTCGCCTCTGATGTGTCCCATTTCTAGTGAAGTCTGCAGTGGCCCGAGCCGCCATCAGCACTGATTGGGGGTGGGGGTGGGGGCTGAGTCCTTGAACAGTGAGAGGGCACTTTGACTCACCCGACTGTGCTGGGTGTTGCTAACCCTTGGGGAGCCAGGCATCCTCTCTCCACGTGACGGAGCAGAAGTGGGAGGGCGAGGCGGACCCCGTAACGGGACCCTGAGTCCATCTAGCTGCCCAGGCCGCTCTCAGCCGTGCCTTGGGGACGTGCGAACAGTAAACACATGCTCTCCTGCTTGCTGTACAGCGACTGAGCAACCGGCCCAGGTTGCCAGGCTGACAGCCAGATTTCCTTGAGCGCGACCAAGTGAACAGGGAAATAAATAGGAATTGGCCTTAGTTGCTGCAATTTCAGCTGAAATATTACCTTAGGAGCTGTCGCCCATCAAACAGCGATTTTCCCGGGGAGCTCAGTGTTGCATTTCCAACCATGACCTCGGTGGTTCTCAAAGGATCGGGGGGAACGACGTTGAAGCCATCACCTCCTACCCTGGCAAGCGCTTCCTTCTGAGCGAGAGACGCTAGGAGAAGGGAGACTTGCCTCACTTCTGGCTGCATTTCCTGCACTGCTAAGCTGCCTGGGAAAATGACAGGCCTCACACACCTAGCTCTTAGCCCCAAAAGGCTGAGTGTGGGTAGCTCTTTGTGGGCGGAGGCCCCCTGGTTTGCTGCTGTTGGCAAGGAGGCAGGTGCACCAACTTGGACCCTGGGCGCAAGCATAGCCAGCCGCTGCCGCCGCCCCAGAGTGCCATGTGCCAGGAAGAGGGAAACGGCTGATGGCACTGCACCAAGCTGTGCTTGGGAGATGGGACCCCTACCAGGCATTTATGTCGGCTTACTCCAAAGTGAGTCTCCCTTGCTTGCAAAGGAGCTCTGGTGGCGTCCTGGCTTCGCACTGGGCTGCCACGCTAGGCCAGCAGTTCAAATCTACCAGCTATCCCAAGGGAGAAAGAGGCGGTTCTTAAGCCCCGTAGAGTTACAGCCTGGGACACTCACCAGGGCAGCCCTACCCTGCCCTGTGACTGGGAATCAGAAGGGCTTTGAGCTTTGATTCGGAGTTTTGCAAAGGGCTGGGGGGTAGGGGTGGGGGCCAGTTGTAGGTGGTTTGGCAGAGCCAAAAAGAAGTCGGGGGAAACCCGAGAGAGGAGAGCTGTGAGGGAGGCGCTAGAAACGGAGTCTTTCTGGGAAGTCTCTCATTGTCCTCTTACTCCTCATTGTCATCTCGGGGGCCCTTGAGGACTACTTGAGGGGTGTCTGTTATCCACTGGAGAGTTCTTTACAGGTTGGAGATCAAGTTGTTGGTAGAATCAAATCAGTTCCCGTCTAGCTGCTGGCCCAGTGAAATCCAGTGTCAGAGTCCGTAATGAGGTGGTTCTGCCTGGCCCGGTTGATTTCCTTTTGCCTTTCTCCTTCTGGTCAGCTTCCAGTCTTTGCACATTGGAAGGTGCTGTCCCTCGGCGGCGGCGGCTGTGGAGCGTCGTGTCGGGCGGGGCACTGAGGCGCCTGTGCTGCAGCCGTGCACCAGGCCACCCTCTCTAGTTGGAGACCAGAGAGCAGAGCGAGGCGGGCTCCATTAGAAAGCGCAGGGCGGTCATGGCCAAGTCCTCTGGCCAGACGCCTCCTAACCCCTTGCCCCTCGCTTGGCCAGGTGCCGGATGTGCTCGCTGACCTTCTTCTCAAAGTCGGAGATGCAGATCCACTCCAAGTCGCACACGGAGACCAAGCCCCACAAGTGCCCGCACTGCTCCAAGACCTTCGCCAACACCTCCTACCTGGCCCAGCACATCCGCATCCACTCGGGGGCCAAGCCCTACAGTTGTAACTTCTGTGAGAAATCTTTCCGCCAGCTCTCCCACCTCCAGCAGCACACCCGGTAAGGCTGCTCTCGGCTGTGCCTGGCTGTGGCCTCCCCGTCGCGCCAAGGCCGCGTGGCCAGCTCCTGTGCCTCTCCACGTCACCGTCGCCTCCCTCTCCCTTCCCACGTGGCCCTCAGCTCGCTCCTGTGACGGACCGTGAAAAAAATTCCTGCTCTCCTGGTGGCTTGGGTGGGGGTGGGGGTCTGGAACGTTCTGGCCACCAGTCGGAGAGTTTGGAACACTCGCTGTGGTTTCTCTCTGTGTCTCTGTTTGGAAACCCCCTGCAGAGCAGGCCCTGCCTCTGCTGCGTGCTTCCCTCGGCAGCGGAGTGTGCAGCCCCGCGGGCACTGGCCCTGTTGGTCTCGGTTCAGGTTACAGTGGGGAAGCAGGGTGTCTGTGGTGAGTGTGTGACAGTAGGGAGACTGCAGAGGGCCGACGAGACGGACTGCTCACCGCAAGGTCACCAGGCGCCGTGGGTCGCCGGGACTCCATCTCACTGCCACGCTAGCCATCGCCCAGAAGCCAGAGCCGGCATCCTCGCCATGAGCCGCTCCACGCTGGAGTGGGCTTGGGGAGGAGGGCGGAGGGGGTGCTTCCATCCTTCAAGCGACATTATTTCACCCAGCAGAGAGCGGAGCCTCGGGGTCGAACGGCTTCCTCCTCCCCCCTTCCTCTCCTCTCCTCTCCGGCAGGATCCACTCCAAGATGCACACAGAGACCATCAAGCCCCACAAGTGCCCGCACTGCTCCAAGACCTTCGCCAACACCTCCTACCTGGCCCAGCACCTCCGCATCCACTCGGGGGCCAAGCCCTACAACTGTTCCTACTGCCAGAAGGCCTTCCGCCAGCTCTCCCACCTCCAGCAGCACACACGGTAAGGGTGAGTGGCAGGCTGCTGCCCCCCGCCCCGCTGGCATGCCCTCCCCACCCCCGCCCCGGACACACACAGCGGCCCGCATGCGGGGGGCGGGGGAGAAGGAAGACCAAGAGCGGCACAGTGGGAGCGGCGAGAGGGCGAGAGCTGCGCCAGGAAGAGACATGACCGTGGCACGGAGCAGGAAGGACTCTCCCCGAAGCCAAAGAAGCGGCACACCTGGCCAGGATTCCTCCGCCATGCCATGCCATGCCATGCCGAAGCCGGAGCACTTGACTGCAGGAGACGACGGCGCCTCTGGCCCCGCGGGACCCCTGTGGACGGGAGATGCCATCGGCCAGGAGCTGGCAGCCTGCCTGGGCACGCCCAAGACAACGAGCAGCCTCGGCTGGCCGGAGCGGAGGAGCGCACGCACCCAACAGCCACCGGCGCTGAGCAAGGCCCCCTCTGTCCCAGGAGCCTGCTGATGCGGACCACGAGCCGCCTGCCCCGGGAGAAGCGGTCTCCGGAGGAACTCTCAGCCTTCTCGCCGGCTTCGCGTGGATGTGGGCCTCCACCTGTGGCACCGTCCGTGGGCTTTCAAGAGGAGCACTTGGCTCTCCGAGGGAGTGGCTGCGTCGCGCCCGCCGTGTCCTCAAGGTGGCCCATGGAGACAGAGCAGCACTTGGACATCGGAAGTCCCTGCCGAGCTGCGGGCGGCAGCACCCTGCAGGCCTCGGCGGCTCTCCGGGGCAGGCCTGTCGGCTTGGGGATGGCAGTTGCCGCGGTACTGAACAAGGAGTCTGCGTGAGGGGCTGGCCTGGGAAGAGTCCCGTGCGTGGGGCTTCATGACGACTGACCGTCCCTCTGCTTTTCTCGGACCCCAGAGCTTTCTGAAGCTTGCGGACGGGGTGGGGTGACTGCTGGGCGACCAGAGGAGTGTTGTGATTGTCTGTCTCTCTGTGGTTTCCCCCGTGTGTGCTGGATGTGTCTGGACTGCGAGGTGAGACAGGTGCCGGAGGACCTGGTTTGTGCGGCACCCTGTGGTGCCTCCCCTGGTTGTCGAGCCCCCCGGCGCCCAGTGGGAAGGAGGCTTGGTTTGTGCTCAGCCACGTTGACGGTCCAGCCTGGTTCTGGTCTAGCTCAGGGAGGGCCTGAGGCTGCTCCCTCCTGGAGAGACCCGCTGGACGTGGCCCCCTTGGAGAGCAGGAGCGGCCGTGGGGCGTGAGGAGGAGAAGGAGCCCGTGCCGGAGGGGCCGTGCTGACGCCTCTCCCTCTCCTCTGTCTCTCCCTGTGCAGAATCCACACCGGCGACAGACCGTACAAATGCGCACACCCGGGCTGTGAAAAGGCCTTCACGCAGCTCTCCAATCTGCAGGTGAGCTGAGACGCGGGGCTCAGAGCTCTGCAGCCTCCTCCGGACTCCTGTGCGCTCTTAAAGAGAACAGAGGGAGATTTAAATGTGAGTGAGCAGTAAACTAGAGAGTCCTCCCTCTGGCTCGGGCCCTGGCTCCCTCCGGAGCGCCCGGGCTCCCCGCTTCCTGCCCACGCTGTGCGTGGACCTGGCTGTTGAGATCATGGCCGCCCAGGAGGTGAGCGTGCTACCACGAGAAAAAGTAAAATAAAATAACAGGAACCTAAAGGGCTTTTGTTTAGGTAATGTCTTTCTACAGACACTGAAACTGCTAAGCCTGAAAAGTACTAATTAATTAATTTGGAAATAGCAATCAATTACATGCTGACATAATACAACCCCCCCCCCCAAAATATATATATATATGTGTGTGTACATTAGAAGAATGGCAAGTTTCACTTTGCCATCTTCTCAGTTTTAATATCTGGCCTCAGAGAAGAAGACTGGGGTCCTGTAGCTGCTGTGTTTCAGTCTGCTGCGCTGTCACACAGTGTGCAGCCCTGTATACAAACCTGCCTCCCATCGGCTGCCTGACCCTCGGTGGTCCTGACCCAGGCCAGGTGGAGGCGCAGCTCTGCGGGAGCAGGAAACCTCGTCTGTCCCGAGAACAGCTGGATGTGAACGCTGGCCCGGAGGCTGAGTGCCCACCCACCGGCACCCGCCACACCCCGGGGCCCCTCCCCCTCCATGTCATCAGGTGGAGATGTGCGGAAAGCAGCAGCACTCCATCTTAAGACAACTTTGAAAGCAGTTTTGACCTTGTCGGGTCCCAGATAGGGTCCGGGGTTCTCTAGCGATACCCATTGCCCACTTTGAGAACCACTGGTTTCTTGGGACCGGGCCTCAGCCGTGGTCATCGCCCCTCAGAACGGTGAGGTCTGCTTGCTGCCTTGCCTCCGGCTCCCGACGCTCTGTGGGAGCCGTTTGCACTGCCTCCGACCGCAAGACCGCAAGAGGCCTGCCTCTCGAGGGGCCGTGCACTCATCTGGCGTCCGCCCCTGTCCTCAGTCCCACAGGCGGCAGCACAACAAAGATAAACCCTTCAAGTGCCACAACTGTCACCGGGGGTACACAGACCCGTCGTCCCTGGAGGTGCACCTCTCCACGCACACGGTGAAGCATGCCAAGGTGTACACCTGCACGATCTGCAGTCGGGCGTACACGTCGGTGAGTGCCCACGGGCCTGTAGACGCAGTCCACTTCCCCGCCCGTCTGCCCCGAGGCCGGGCCCAGGACAAGGACCAGCACGCTGCCCGGGGGCCATCCTCGGAGGAAGTCGGGAGGAGGCCTGGTCCCTGAGCAGTGACTGAGAAGCATCAAGCCAAGTAAAGCTGCTGAGACCTTGAGGGGTGGGTGGGGTTTTCAGTTTCGTGTTTTCCACACAACTGCAGGAAGAGGTTTGAAGTGCTCCCCTCAGCATCTCTGCAAAAAGGACAGCTTGTCCCCCAGCCACTTGAATACCCAGGGGGCCTTCTGGAAGCACCCTCCCTCCCGTTCTCTGCAGTGTGAAAACATCTCCTTGGGAGAACCCATTGTGACGCCGGACCACTGGCTCTCAACCCGGGGGTCGCGACCCCTTCGCGGTTCATCACCTTAGCAAAAGGAGCGTGATGAAGTAGCCACGACAATAATTTTCTGGTTGGAGGTCGCGGCATTAGCAGAGTTGAGGACCACTGCTCTGGGCTATTTCTGTATCCAAAATGCTCTGTTTAAAACATAGGGAGCGTTCTGGATACTGCTTCCAAGGAGCCACCTCTCTGTCCATCTCCACTTCATCTTTGATCTTCTCTTTCAGGAAACCTACCTTATGAAGCATATGCGCAAACACAACCCTCCTGACCTCCAGCAACAAGTGCAGGAAGCAGCGATAGCAGCAGCAGTGGCCCAGGCCCAGGCCCAGGCCTCCCAGGCATCGCAGCAGCAGCAGCAGCAGCAGCAGCAGCAGCAACAGCCGCCACCACACTTCCAATCTCCTGGGACAGCCCCACAAGGTGGAGGTGGTGGGGACAGCAACCCCAACCCTCCCCCTCAGTGTTCCTTTGACCTGACCCCCTATAAGACGGCGGAGCATCACAAAGACGTTTGCCTCACGGTCACCACCAGCACCATCCAGGTGGAGCACCTGGCCAGCTCTTAGAGACCTGTGCTGCCGCTGCCCACAAGGAGGAGGGGAGAGAAGTCCTGGTCCCTCTTTCTCCGCACCTCTCGGTGGGGAAAGGCCTCTTCTTCCTTGACAGGCCTTGGCTCCAGCTCCCTGGGCCTCAGGCACAGCCTTTCGTCACAGGACGCCATCCTTGCCCTAACTCTTCAGAAGGAACATCAGCCCTCCTAACTGGCAGAAGAATGCTGAGCTGGTAGTGTCACCCAGCAGCCCCCTGCCCCTCTCCTCCCAAGCATAGCTTTTGAAACCCGGGGGTTGGTGCTCACGGGAGGGATTTGCGGTGACCTCATAGAAACTTGTCCAATGTAGGCACTTTCCCTCTCCTTAACCCTCCTCGTCTCCACGTTTGGCCTGATAGAAGACCCGAGGCTGGCCCTCCCCGATAACAAACAGAGAGGAGGGAGCCCGACGTGGAACCGGCCTCCCATTCTGTTAACACCTGCCTGCAGAAGAGCGGCGTTTCTCACGGGCCCCACCCCCGGGAGTCGTGTCTCCCCTTAGTGGTCTCACTGCACTTCCTACCCAGCACTGGAGGAAGGTGCGCCCGGGTGGGAGCCAGGCCTCCCTTTATTTATAAGAGGGCAAGGGCTGAGATGTGGTCCCCAAGGGGCCAGGGATACGCAAGGCGGTCAAGGATGGCTTAGAAGTAGCGGCTGTGGCTTTCCCTGGAACCCCTCTCCCCGCTCTCTGTCAACCAGGACCCCACGCCCTGAGTCTCCCCATCCCAGACCTCACGGGGCTGTGGGAGCTTTGTGCCCACTGTCAACTCCCAAGCGAAGCGGGGCGTTACAGAGAAGGGAGAGTTCAGGGCAAACGCAGACTGGACTGGACTCCCTAGGTGCCACGGTCAGTTGCTGGACATGGATTTATATATAAATATATATATATATAAATATATATATACCCACTCATCACAGCCATCTTTGTTGTAACCATTTCTGTGTTTATAAATGCATTATCTCTATGAATTTTCATATTTGCTTATTTTTAATTTTTGTCTTGATTTTTTTTCCCACCCTGTCCCTCTGGCCATAGCATTTTTGTTTTTGTTTCTCTCTCCTTTTAAATCATGGCAGACTTCCGAGAAAAGAGAAAAATGGAAAGAAAAAAAAAATCAGGAAACCAGTTGTTATAAAACAATTTACAAACGAAGTCAAAAAAGGAAAAATACTTCTGTACAAAACAAGGGGTGTTTTTAGAACATTGTATAGAAATAAATTGGTGTTAAAAGGACCGGAGGCAGTGCAGCGACTGATGTCAGCGTTCAGAGAGAGGACCCAGGGCTTCACTCCGGGGGAGGGGGCGCGCGGGAAGGGGCGGCTCTGCAAGCAGGTCACGGGCTACCTGCCCAAATAGGTGAGGTTTAGACACGCCCAGGCTCCTCCTCCGAAGGCCTCGGGGCGCGTCCCGGTGGGTGGCGTGGGCGCACGCGCACAGGCCGTGTCGCCCCGTGGCCCCCCAGCTCCTGGGGACGCCGAGCGGCCCCTGGGCAGGACGCGCCTCCGCTGGTCACGGAGCTCAGCGCACTGCCCTGGAGAATGGGCCCCGAGCCTGGACGGGGGGTGCCCGTTCCTGGGACCACCGGCCAGCAGGGCTGGGGGGGGGGGGGGGGGGGGGGACGGACGTTGATCGCGTCACGCCCACGTGGCTTCCCTTAAGGGCGAGTCTCAAGTTGGTGTTTCCCCTAGGTGCGTGACGTCAGTGGCGTGTGACACGGCCAGACGCACGCGTGGTTCCCGGCTTCCCGCCTCGGCGCCACTGTTCAAAGACGGGCGCGTCGGAACCGCCCGCTGGGCCCGGGGCCCACGTCCTGTGTAAGCGCACACGCTCGCCGGTCCCGGAGACGGCCGAGCACACGCAGACAGGGCGGAGACTCCAGGGAGGTGGCGTCGTGTCCGTTCCGCCTGCACGTGTCAGCTAGCGCCAGTCCCGGGAAGCCGACGTGAGCTGTCTCACCCACAGGGCCCGGCAGAGCTGCCGGCCCCGCCCGGCGGGGTGGCGTCCCCACGCAGAGCCCGGGCGCTGCGGCCACCTCACCGCGCACCCCAAAGGCAGCAGCTTGAACCCCCAGCCTCTCCGTGGGAGAAAGCCCAGGCCGCCCTCTGCCGCCGAGCTCGACAGCCCAGCCGGGCACCCGTCGGAGCCTTTCCGGCCGCCCTGTAGGGCCGCGGAGAGTTGGCGCCGACGTGGTGGCCGTGCGGGTGGGGGTGGGGGTGGTTATTAATAATAATGAAGGTTGGCATCTAACTGGCTCCGTCAACCGCGCAGGAGCTGCTTCGGCCAATGGCTGCAGGATCAATGCTAATCAGCCACACGGAATCCCTTAGGAAGGGAGGAAACGGGTACCGAGGGCTAGTAGTTAGCAGGTCAACCATGAAAACGTGTTCGTCAAGGGCAGGGCACCTGACGGCTACCAGAGGGGTAGGAGTCCATGTTGTCGATACGTAGAGGGCTTATGAGTCATGGCTTCTCCTGTGTTTACAAAAAACCCCGGAAGGTGGTGTTCACGGAAGCAAAGCGTGTCATTCTCACAATTCCAACTTCTTGAGGCAACTTTGCCGCCACGAAGAAAACCTCCCAGTGGCCACCAGCCGCCAACCCTCCAAGAGGGAAACGCGTTAGGTCCCCAGGTCCCGAGACGGGGTATTCGTGGCATGCACTCCTAGAGAGAAAATCCCCACCCCATTACCCAACACTCCCGTTTTGGAGGGAAAAAGTTTGGGGGAGAGTTCAAAATGGCGCCGTGCGGTGACGTCATGCCCGCCTCGGCTGCCTCCGCGGGGCCCGGTGAGGGCGGAAGCGGGCTAAAGTGGCCTCACTGCGGGCGGTGGCGGGCGCCGTGGGAGAGCGAGCGCGGCTCGACGTCGGGCGGATGTGTCCCGGCGGACCCTCACTGAGGGCGGAAGTTCTCCTTCTAAGGGCGGAAGGGCTCTAACCCGAGGCTGGCTTCTGCGTCCATCGGGGTTCAGTCACTTCCGAGGTGGACCGGAAGTCGCTTTGTTTTGCTTCAAGATGGCTGCGGGGATGTATTTGGAACATTACCTGGACAGTAAGAGCCGCTCGGAGGAGGGGGTCAGGGGTCATGGCGTGGCGGGGGGATCGGGAATGAGAGGATCTGTGGGCTGGAAGTGCCGGTGCTAGGACGGTTACAATTGCGCTGGAGTTCGGCGGGGCTGCAGGAGGGGGGGCGGGGCAGGAGGGCCGGGGCCTGGCCGTCGGGTGGAGACGAGCCGGAGGAGGGGGTGCGCCGCGGGGCCCCGAGCCGGCTCTCTCTCTCTCGGAGGGGCCGGCCTGGCCGGAAGGTGTCTGCGCTCCCCGGGGGTCCTGGCCGCGAGAGCGCTCGTCCGAAGTCGCTCCGAGTGGACCTTGCCACGGTGGCCCACCGCCAGTCGAGGCAGGGGCGGATGCCGGCTGGCCCCCCCGTGCAGCTTCTCTCCGAGTGGCTGGAGGGGTGGCCGCCCGTCAGACGCAGAACCGGACCGGTTCTCCTTCACGCGGCAGAGAGCCCAGGCCCGTTCATCTCGGGACCCGGGGTTCACGTCTCTGCCCCACGTGTGTAACCCACCCCGGTCGTCTTGCATGCTCAGCAATCGGTCGGTTTATGGCTTCGTTTCCCTCCCGAGGGGCCTCCATTGAGTCAAGACTTAACGTCAGACCCTGGCCCTAACAGGAAGCATTCCGCACAGAAGTGGTTTGGCACGAGAAGTACAGCATGTGTGTCAAAAAGACAGTGGGTGACCCCGAAGAAGGCCAGAGTAATTGTCCGGCATGGGAGGGAAAGCTTTACAGAGAGAGGGTGGTGTTGGCAGAGAATCTTGAAATTTGAGTATTTGCCCGTTTGAAGCGGGGAAAGGGATGCTGGGGACGGGGACGGGCAGGCCAGAGGGAAGTGAGATCAGTGGGTTTGATATTGACTTTATAAGGGAAGATTGGGAGCTGAGATTGCATAAAGACGCCGGCTGCAGAGTGTATCTTGTAGGCCAAGCTAAGAAGTTTTCATTTTAAGGAGTCAGGCGCCAGCCAGCTTCTTAAGTACGGTGTGATTTTTCTCAAAGGCAGTGATCGGTGTGTTCTGAACTGATTGGTAGCAGGGAGATCAAGTAATGACAGCAACCCAGGTGAGAGGGGCTCCTGAGACCAGGGACGACCAAGGAAAAGGAGTTCACTGTGACTGGATTTATGAGATGGCTGGCTGGGGCCGGGGGGGGGGGGGGGGGG
>PVJH01035542.1:0-19589 GCA_004026705.1 Nesogale talazaci
ATCCATGTTTTCACCACTATGTTGAACCTAGAAAGAAAGTAAAATTTTTTCCTAGTTTGATTTTTGGAAAACAAATTTTGATATCTCATATGGAAATAATTTTTGTAGCATGATTAATTTCAAACTTCTTTTTATTTCTAAGCACAGATACTAAGTCTAAAATGTATACCATTTTATAAGTCGAATGGACCATTTTAAACTCTATCTTAATTCATGAGTTGATATTTTTTTGGGAGGACACATCACTGACCTCTGGTGGGAATAGGAGGCACATTCTAGCTCCTGGAGAGCTGCTGCTGGATTTGAATTGCCAACCCAGTGGGCCGCAGTACTGCCCACAACCACTACACCATCGAGGCTCAGCAATGAGTTGATAGTTTATTGCCTTTTTATTATCATTCATTTCCTCTAGAGGTGGTTTTCTTTTTTGTAATAGTGAATCTAAGATAATTTTACCAATTTCTCTTTGCAAATCTTTTAAAAAGTACCTAAATGTGGAAAAATCCATTTAAATACAAAACAAAAACAATAAAACATGTCCGATATATAAATTGCTTGGAAATAGATGTTATAGCACTGCATTATGGTTAGCACATTGTAAATCCAGTACTTAACTATTAATTATACAGCATTTAAGCATACTGTTTAATGTCAAATACAGAATACTGAACACTGGCAATTCTTCTAGATCCCCCTTTACTCTATTTTTATTTTAAGAATATCAATATCAGAAGTAAAGACTGAGATGGATTTCAACATGAAAAAATACTAGTAGGATTTAATTCTTGTAAAATATACGTTTAAAATTTTGAACTGTCACTTTTAGAACTCATGCTCATAACAATTTGATTCCTAAATGAGAATATAAGTCCCTGAAATATTTTTAGGGATTTCAAATACTTGAAGGCAGGATTAGCAAATCCATCATTTAGAATTGGCAAGAGAGTTTTTCAGCATTATACTTAAAATTTTCTTGGTTATATAGGCTTGGTATTCTCTTAGGTAATACTTTTAGAACCCATACTTATCATTTACTCTACACATTTTTGGCAAACAGGATAAGAGTTGGATATTTATCAGCAATCAAATAAAGAAAACAAAAGATAATTTACCTTATCAATCAAATATAGTTAAATATAGAGAATAAGATATAGAACAAATTAAAAGTCTGGAAATTATCAAAAGTTTGCAAAATAACATTACTTTTGTTTCTCTGTATTTTTTAGTTATTTTTAACAATTTTGATGGCATAGAACCCATATATAATAGTTCAATCATTTCAGGAAGAGATATGCAACCATTGCCACAGTCAATTTTCTTCTTTCTTGTACTCATTATTATTAGCTTCCCATTTCCCTCTACATCCTCAGCTACACCCCCATGAAACCCTTATTCCAGTTACTGTCTCTATAGTTACCAATTCTGGGTTACTATAAAAAATAGAATGCCCGGCTGAGCACTAGTGGCGCAGTGGTTGAGTATGGGACTACAGTCCATTGGCTTGGCAGTTCAATTCCAGCAGCAACTCTCCTGGAGCAAACCTGGGTAGCTCCCACAACCACCAGAGGGCCGTGATTCTCCCCTGCCACCCCCCAAAAAACCACAATATCAAAATAAATAAAAAATCAGCAGCAAAGTAAAATAAAGAAAAATATCATTCAAAGAGTAATCAGAAAATATTAGAAACTAGAACAAATGTAAAATGGGTCAAGACACTGATATTTACAGAGAATCTATTTAGGATAAAGTAGAATAACCTTGTCAATCATCCAGTTCTGTTCTTCCTGGGTAGTCATGGGTAGAATATTACGACTCATAGGTTATTAATGCAGGGGAAAAAGACAAAAATAAAGATATTGAACCAAAAATATTTGGAGAAATGTTAGATTATGAGAAGCAAAGGTTAGTTTACTGTAAATTTTGTGATACTCTTTGACTCTCTAAGAAAGAAATTCAGATTAAATGAAATTTCCCAAATATAACCAACTCTGGAAAAACTACCACCTACTCAAGGAAAGATTGTTAACATTTTAAGGAGTATTATAGTACAATAAAAAGCTATTTCTGCTCTTTTTATGAACTCAGACTTTTTAAAAAATTTTCTGCTTTTACCAAAGACAATATTAAATTTAATTTGAGCTACAGAAAGAGCCTTCGTTTCAATTAATTTTTTTCTAAAACACTATTATTCTACAAAATCTTTTATTGTTTGAGGGTCTTGTTATTAAAGGGCTATTTAGATGGATTCTTTACTACTGCCTAATTAGATATCATTCATTATGGTCCTTAAAGTATGGTATTTTACTTCTTCCCCTAAACACTAACAGAACTAGAAATATGAAAGGCTTTGACTCCTCAAATAAAATAATTTACAATATACCAGGAATATATTTTTATATTCTGGATACAGTTTTTCCAAGACAGATTTGTTTGTTCTTCTGGAAGTCCAAAGTACTTTTAATGTTCTCAAGAACACTATAATTAAAATGCATTAATTCTTCACCGGTTTTCTTTACTCATTGTCTAACGTTCACACACAGAAGGGATGATTGACCCTGCTCTATATATAGTTCTTAAAAATAACCATTTGGCAGAGAATACCTTACCTCAGCTGGGGCTAGTTTTCGAAGATGTGGGGAAAGTTGCTGCCATACAAAATTAAGGTTAGTTCACCCTAATCAACAACCATTTTTACCATAGTGATAAGGATGCCTGACTGGGAATTCAAGTCAAGATGGGAGGAGGTCAGTTAACCATGCGATATACCATGCACTATGATGACCTTAGCTGCTGGCCTGACAGGGAGCATGACATTCCACAAGGAGTGCACCAGAAGGACTCAGAGTGGAAGCCTACCTGAACAAACTGGGCCCAACTCCAAAACTACCTATACCCAGAGGCTGTCAAGTTGGCACCCAGGTAGATGCTCCTGCTACCTGACCAGAAAACTAAGAAGGAAGAAGACCAATACTGGTAAGCTGGGTCCTAAAAATAGATTCAGTGTACTGAGGTCCAGTCCAGACCTCATCATTTGATTTTGACCCAAGAAGAGATTGAAGAATATACTGAAATACTGTAAGTCCACTCTGTTTGACTTTGGGGTCCATTAACCCCTTGCCAGTTCCAGAAGGACGGTGTCTTCCACACCTTCCTGCACTCTCGTCCTGCAGCTGAGTAGTAATTTCTCCAGTCATCTAATCTCAGAAGCACAGAGAGCCTCTGGGAACTATCTATAAGACCTCACACCTGAGTTCCCTGTGCTGTAAGCCACCCTGCACCTGCAGTCTAGGGATTTGCAAATCCTTTCCCTAGATAGGAATTGAGGGACTCTGTCAGCCATTCTTTTCCACTTCTCCCCAACTTCACAACTGCCAGCGTGAGTAGTGATAAGAAATTAGACAATAATTTTCAGCTATTTAGGAGCCCCTGTGTTATTTACCTGTGACCGAACACAGTTCCACAGAGCACAACTGAACAGAAGGAGGGAAACAGGATAGCAGTTGGGGTAAATTGAGATTTCATGGGCCCCAAATCTTCTCTGCTAAGCTGATCCTCTATCCTATGGGGGGACAGCGTGGCACAGCCCTAATATCAGGACACCCTACAAGCCCAATATTTAAAAAGTGTGGGGCTATTCCTTGTAAAAATGCTTTAAATTTCAGGCATTGTTCCTTTGTGCAACTTTGAATGCAAACCTGCAGAACTCTGTCCATTAACAACCATTACCAAAGCAAGTTAGCCAGAGGTAAACTCCAGAGAACTGCCTAGGGTTTTTAACAATAAAATGGGAAAGGTCAGGAGGCCCAGCCACTTTTTAAAAGGCTGACAGCACAGACTGGACCACTGGTCAAGCTGCAGACCTGCCCTAACTATGCCCAGGGGTAAACCTGCAGTCACCAGCATCCCACCAGTCTCCGAGGTATCCCATTGCCATCAGCCACTGTACATGGCTGCATCCTGCGTACATAGCAGCCAAACCCACCACCATAGAAGGTGAGAGAAGAGTCTTCCAGCACAAGGAAAATCTCAAGAACACACCATAATACACTCAACCCTGCAGAAAATCCTTGCTGACTCATTATGGTCTGAAGAGAAATATCTACCGAGCACAAGTAGGAGACCACCATAAAACCCAACTCTCCCCAGAAGCCAATGCATGGATAACAATTGCCATGATAACATGGCCTCAGAGGGAAAAGAAGGCAAGAAGGAAGTCACACACAAACACAACACACTGATATGAAGGAAAATAGGAAAATGTCCAACACAAAGGTACAAGATGGCAGTAATGAATCAACAGAACATTATAATAACTCTCAATGTCAATGACTTCAATTCATCCATTAAAAGACAAAGGCTAGAAGATTGGCTTGGAAAATATAATCCATCAATCTGTTACTTCCAAGAGACACATCTTAGTTTAGCTGACAAAAATAGGCTAAAATAAAAGATTAGTGGAAAATATACCAAGCAAATGGCAGCTTAAAAAAAGCAAGGCGTGGTACCTACATAATCTGTTGTCAATTTGAGACTTATGAGTGAAAGGGTGGAGTTTAGCCTTTAAATCAGGTTGCAGCTTGATGACCTCATTTGGAGGTGCCAGGGAGATAAATATCCCACAGAAGCTGGGACACTCACACACATTTCCCTGCAAAACATCCCTGAGGACAAGACACATGAAGTTACATGAGAGCCCTGGAGTTTAAGGAGCCACATGAAGACTCCTGTCAACTCCTTCCACTAGATCCATAAAACTCTGCAGCCCCTGGCCTGTGCTCTTCCTACATTGCATATATTGCATGAGTCTGAAGAGGTATTTGCAGATTGGTACCTGACACATGGGTACTATCAGACTTGATCTGGACTAGGCTGGGATATTTTCTCTATATTCAATTGCTTTTATATATGAAGCTCTTCTTATACACATATGAATGTCCCTCTGGATTTGTTTCTCTAGTCAATCCAGACCATCATGGTACCTTGGGAGTGGGGTATTAGAGAAACAAATCTTAAAGATAAAGAGTGGATGTTTGTTCAACCTCTGCTTCATGCCAGTTTTTCTTTGGCTACCCAGAGATCAGATAAAGCCTGTTCAGTCTTCTGCTTTCTAGAAAGAATGCGACAGTTTGATTCTTAGAAATTATCTTTGTTTATTCCTGTTTGAAATGGTGAAAATTAATGTTTTAATATATATTTGAACTCAGGGATAGAAATCTCTCCTTGAATTTCTCAGAGGTCATACTGAGTAAAGAAAATATCTGACCTAAGGTCAAAATGATTGATTGCTCAATTCTGTCAGAAGACTAATCCCGTATTTTGAATTAACAGAATAGTTTAGGTAAGGATTAAGATTAAGTATATAAAAATTGGATTTGACTGGTTTAAGAATTGAGCTAAGGATCTGAAACTACTTTGTTTACACTGATAATTTTGCTCATAATTGTTGATATAATGATTGAGAGAAATTATTTTGGGAGTTTATTAACCTTGCTTTCAGCCATTGAAATATGAATCTTATTTATTCATTTATTTATTATTTTTTTAACTTTCTCTTTTTTTTTTCTCTTTTTTTTGTGGGCATCACTGCTCTCTTGTGGTGGGAGTAGGAGGTCCAGGCCCACTGCTGGAATTGAACCTCCATCCCAGTGGGCCGCAGTCCCGCGTACAACCACTACGCCACCGGGGTTAAGCCCTGAAATATGAATCTTTATATGGATATAGGACTCACTTGCAAAGGCACTGAAAAGATAAGCCCCACCCTGTGTCTTGTGTACTCAGAATATTCAAAGGTGAAGTGATTTGCCTAGGTGGGAAGACTGACAAATTACAGGGAAAAAAGGAACTCTTCGGAATTTGGAATTTTGAAATACTGATATGCACTTGAGGCTGAAAAAAATCTGGACCCATAAAGAAAATTTCCCTCTACAACTGATGTTAAAGGAAGCTAGAGGGCAGGATGAAATGCTTGCTAGCTGACCACCTGGATCCAGTTGCTAAATGGAAATGGGAATAAAGCAGCAATAGAGATAGTTGAGTCTGGCCACTGACACACTTGGACCTGGTTTACCGGGAAATAGAGAGCTGATTTACTGGACTGAAGTTCATGACCTGCCATATCGGAGCAGACTTGTTAAGACTTTGCGATGGGGCCCGTGGTCTAAAGCAGTGCTTAGCAACGGTTTTTTCAAGTGGGTCATTTTTCTATTGTTTTTCACACAAAAAAATTGCCAGCGAGTCACATCAATTCTATTTTGGATTGCACACTATCTTAGAATACAGAAAATATAAACATTATGTAAATGAGATAATCCAATATACCATAAATTTAGAATTACAAATTCATTATCAAATCTATATTTATAACTTGAAAGAAGTCATAGTGTTACCATAAAAGTAAACACCATGTAAATAAAATGAACCCTACTTAATTAAAAAACATTTAATCATTTTAATGGCTTCCTTAATGCTGTTTAATTTTCCCTATAAGGTTTGAGATATTTGGGTGATAATTTGTTTTTAAAAGAATGTATGATTCTGAATTTTCATTATTTTACCTGTTTTGTGATGAATTGAGAATAAATTTCATTTGGGAAAATTCCTGTTTGTATGAGTAGCTGGACCCAAAAGGTGATTAAGAAAAGTGAAATCAACTTTCTTTATCAAAGAAAAGTTGGAAGGAAGTGATGCCCAACACATATGTAGCTATAATGCTTAAGTGATTTTCGTCAGTTGCATCAAGTTGTGTTCTTAAAGCTTTGAATTTTTTCTGTTCATTTACTGAGTTTTCTAAGTCAATTATCTCCATATCCAGATCTTCAATGTCAAGGAAATTCAAATATTGCAGGTCCAACACATTGCAGGTCCTCCATTTCATCAGGATTTATTATCAAACTAAACATAGGTTTTAAAGTTCTGAAATCAGGTTTCAAATTCAGTTTGAATGGCATCTATATAAGTTTTAAGCATATCTACATCTGCATTTGTAATTTCTTTATGAGTTTTTACTAAAGGACAATATTTAAATGTTTGTTTCATTAAGCCACCCTGGAATTACAACAAATAATTTTCCATTCTTCATAAAGTTTGAGGATTGTCAGTTTCGTGTCCTGTAAGCACAAACTTAAATAATTGAAATGATTAGCAATGTCTGCTAAGAATTTTAATTTAAGAAGTCAATTTTTATCTTTGAGCACTGATTTCACTCATAAATATTTCAATGCATCAATGCATTCCACAAAGCAATTTAGAACCATTCCTCTGCTTTAATAAATCACTATATTCACATTGCATTTCTTCTTAAAATGTCTTATATTTTCTGTGACTTAAGGCAGAATGAACTATAATTGTGTTAGTAATTTTAATCACTTCATTTAACTGTTTCGAGGAGGCTTTTGCCCATAAATATTCTTCATGAGCTATACAGGGATCTTCCAAGTTACTTCTGCAATAGGTTTACAAAGTCAGAATGTTTTCCTAACATTGCTGGAGCCCCATCAGCTGTGACAAGAAATAATATTCTCTTCAGATCAAAACATCTCCATTTTCGAATTTAATGAATTCTTGAACTTTCTTTTAAATGTCAATGTCTCCCATCATACCTAACATTGGTGAAAGCACACACAACTCTTCCTGAAGAGCTGGAGAATCAAAAGCTTCATAACGAGCACCTTGCAAGCCTTGCCACGTTGTTTATGTCAGTACTTTCATCCACAGACCAGTCCAACGAGATGTATCTCGTTGAAGTCAAACTATGTATATCTTGAAAAAGACAGCCGCTGACAGCCGCTGCCGATGGCTGTTCCACCAAATCGAAAGCACCACTGCGCCTTGATCGCCTTCTAAAACAAGCCACCACTGTAAAGCGAAAGCATCCACTCAAATACGTTGGCGAAAATACCTACCGGTCGTCATAATTAAGAATTGTTTAGTGAGCAACTACAATTTTCTCAGTGGGTCACTAGGGGACCCGCAGGTCCTAGGTGGCCTCTCACTGGTCTAAAGACAAGGCAGCCAAGGGGCACCCTGGTGGGGCTAGGTGAGGCAGGCCGCACTCAGGTGGCCAGAACTCCACCAGATGAAGAGAATTTTCTTTGAGCCTGTGAACTGGTTCATATCAGTACTGACTTTATGAATGGCCTCTTCTGGTTTGACTTTGCTTATGGATGCATATTTCACAAGGTTCCAAATGGAACGAAAATTCTTCCCATCGATGATTACGATTGACTCCTCAGAGCACTGAGTTGATGCAAGGGGCCAGGATGGTAACTGGATACCCAAAGCGAGGAGGACAAGGCATGAAGCGGTTGGTTCACCAGCTTTTGCAGGTGGGGGGCATCTATTTATAGGACTAAGGTGTAGCTGCTACTTAACTGCAATTGTTAGGATATTTTTGTTTTGTTCACTTATAGAATGTTTTGTTTAAATCAGGTGGCACATATTGAATTCTATGTATTCTAGTTTTAGCCTGTTAGGTATAGATATGATTTTAGTACTGTTTGTTTGAAAATTACATCTGGCTAAAGAGCTGTGTGAAAGCGTCAAATTGGCAAGAGGTCATCTGTGGAAGGTATGCAATCTGTTCTCAGTTTGAGACTTAGGAGTGAAAAATTGGACTTGAGCCTGTCAACCAGGTGACAGCTTGTTACTTCACTTGGAGGTACTAAAGAGATAAATGGCTCACTGCGGGCAGGACACACATTCATTTCCCTGTGAAAAATTCTTGTGGACAAGACACATGGAGTCCTGGAGCAGAAGGAGCCACGTGGAGACCCCTAATAGTGCTGAGAGCCCTTCCATTCTCAGCACTCTTAGAACAATCCATATGTTAATTATAACAAGCATATTTGTACACATAATGTCATTATTTTCTAGACATTTACTTTCTTTTGCGACCTTGATATCAGCTCCTATTTTTCCCTCCCTCCCCATCCACACTCTCGTGACTTCTTGATAAATGATAAATGATTATTATTTTCATATTGTAAACCCACTGCTCTCTCCCTACCCCCACAGTTTCTGTTGTTCATCTCGCTGGGGTGGGGTAGTGGTGGGTATGTGTTGATCATCATGCTTGGTTCTTCTCCTCAGTGTCACCCTACTCTTCTGATCTCAAGAATTCCATTCCTGTTCTTGGATTCTGTGTGGCATGCTCTTATCTATACTTTTGCACATACTCTGGTCTAACCTTCAGTGAAAGGCAGTGCTGGAGTCATGATAGGGAGGTTGAGGAATTCTCAAGGAACCAGATGAGTATTGTGTGTTTCACTGCTCCCTGATTAACTAATCTCTTCCCTGTGATCCCTCTGTGAGGGAATGTCCCATTGTCAAAAGATAGGTTTTGGGTCTCTGCCCAACCACCCACTTTCTCAACAAAACTGTTTTTTGTTTGTTTATTTGCTTGTTATTTTGGGGTCTATTGATGCCTGTTACCTAGTACCTGCAACCCCTCTTGATCGCACAGTCTGGTGTGCTCTCATGTGGATTTGTCACTCCCCTGCTGGATGGCCACTTGTTTATCTTCAAATCCTTACCATTCCAGATGCTATATCTTTTGATAGTCGGGCACCATCAACTTTCTTCACCACATCTGCTTGTGCGCCCATTTTGTCTTCAGTGACTGTGCCAGGAGAGTGAGCATCAAAGAATGTCAGGTTGTTAGCAAAGTGTTCTTTCATTGAGCAAGAGCGTGAACAGAGGATGAATGTCCACCCACTACCTCAGTATTTTGCCATATAAACATATGTGCATCAATCAATACCTCTATTTTTATGAACCAATATATTTACATATGCATACACCTATGTTTATAGCTCTATCCATAACTTTGCTTCCAAAATTGTTCCTTTGTTTCCTTTTACCTTCCTCCTGCCCCACCATCACACTCCATTTATTTCTGCATCTTAGTAAGCCCTCTCAGATAGATTGATGTTGCTCCAACCTCCCAGGATCTCTATATCCTCCTTGGTGTTGATTTTAAGTCCCTAGTTGTTCCCCTGTTTATTGTGTTGTTTGCACATTGCTCCGTTCCCCGACCTCCTTTTCCCCCTAGTCCCTTGCAGACCATCAGTCCCACTGCTTTCTCCTTGTTTGCTTCCCATGCCTATTGTGTTAGTCTGGGTAGACTAGAGAACAAATTTCATAGACATGCATATAGATATAAAGAAAAGATTTATATACAAGAGGAACAGGACATTGAGCCCAGTCCAGTTCAAAGTCATAAGTCCGATATTAATCCATATGCTCAAAATCAGTCTATAAAGTCTCCTTCCGACTCACGAAGTCACAGGTCAGGTGGTGCAGAATCCCGGTGCTGGCAGGGCACCTCGCCTCCAGGACTCAGGGTCCATCAACAGCAGAAGCAACTCATCACTGACAGAGGTCTCCATGTGGCCGCCCCAGCTTTAGAGGTCTGACTCCATCAGACCGTATGGTCTCTCCGCCGGCTCCTCCAGCATCTTGGACGTTGCCATCTTGTCTTGTCCATGATTCATTGTCTCTGAGACTAACTCCCAACCACTGGAGGGATAGCTTCTCATCTTCACAAGGGAAATATCATGAGATTTCCCAGACATATCAGGATAAAGCCATGCCCACATAGAGGCCTCATTGACTACTCAATGGCTATCTCCACATTAACAGGCTAGACTTCACCGCTACACTTCAATCTTAAAATTAACATAAGCACATGACTGCCACACCTATCTTATATAAGTAGGCAACCCAGCATTAACAGAGGTTTAGCAAAAAGGAGTCAAAAGTTTGAAAAACATACATAATTCCAGAACTGTGTGCTGACCTTTATGACTGTCTACCCACTTGGCCTGGGGGAGTTACAGGGCCAGTCTCTCCTTGTTTGAAGTCTATTTGGGGGACTCTTCAGGGGGTTTATGTCTTTGTTTTGCTCCTGTGGCTGATCTGCCATGTGTCTCCAGTATTGTCCTCTGTCATGGTGCAACCCAGTGAGGGGACAGCATGTCACAAGCTATTCTTGGCCCTACATTCCTCTCTGTGCCTTTGCAGCTCTTTGCAGGGAAGTTTTCCTCCGGACTTGGTGTGCCCATATTGGGTGTAGATGATCCCTTTCACTTTTACCTTCTTGATTTGTTTCAATGTGGGTCTGCCATCCCAGTTCCTCTCCTCAACCTGTAGGTCAGTCCTTTTCTCTGTAGTGCATGCTATTAGGGAGGGGGCTTTGTTTGAATCTGAAGGGGGCCTGCCCTGTAACCCAATATTTTTCATGCTTTTTTCCATGTGGTTATGTTACCCACATGATTTGGTGCACCGTGGTGTGGTCTGTATGCACATTCCCAGTGCTGTAGAGATATAAATGTTATTCTCTCTCTAGGTGGGTTAGTGCCCTACACCTCTGTATCATCATCTACCCCACCCCTTTTTTCCTCTTCTTTTCCCTGCCCTTAAAAAATCATTTTATTGGAGGCTCTTGTAGTTATTAGCACAATCCATGCTTTCATCCATCGTGCCAAACACATTTGCACATAAGTTGCCATCATCATTTCAAAACATTTTCTTTCTTCTTGCGTCCTTAGTATCAGTTAATTCCCCCATCTCCCCCTTCGCTCCCTCATGAAATCTTGATAATTTATGTTACTATTTTATTCATGTCTCACACTGCTTGCTGCCTTGTTTTACCTACTTTTCTGTGTTTGTCACCCATCGTGATCAGTCCCCCCTTTCTCTCTCCACCTTTCCCTTCCCCTCCTGGAATCACTACTCTCATTATTGTCCTGAGGAGTTTATTTGTCCTGCATACACTGTGTTGTGAGCTCTTATCTATACCAGTGCAAATGCTCTGGTCTAGCCAGATTTTTAAGATAGAATTAGGGTCATGATAGTGGAAGAAAGGAAGCATTAAAGAACCAGAAGAAAGTTGTGTGTTTCATCAATGCTATATTGCATCCTGACTGGCTTGTCTTTTATTTATGCTCCTCTGTAAGGGAATGTCCAATTGTCTGCAGATGGCTTTGGGTCCCTCCTCAGACTTCCCATCATTCACACTGATAGGGAGTTTGATTTCTAGGTCTTTGATAACCAATACCTGATCTCATTGACACTTCATGATCACATAGACCATTGTGCTTTTTCTGTTGTCTTTGTTGCTTCTCAGCTAAAATGGCTGCTTGTTTATCTTCAAGTCTTTAATACTCCAAATGCTACAGCTTTTGCTAGTGGGGCACCATCAGTTTTCTTCACCACATTTGCTTATGCACCCGTTTTGTCTTAAATAATTGTGTCAGTGTGGGTGACCACCACAGAATGCCAGGTTATTAAAACTAAGTGTTTTTGCATTGAGTGAGTACTTGAGTGGAGGCCCCGTGTCTCTCTGATGCCTTAAGACTTAACAAATAAATATCTGTACATATATTCACATTTGCACATGGCTACATTGAGACATCTATAAATGTTCTTTAACTTCTAATATTTTCCACTTTTCCTTTTTCTTTCTTTTCCCATTATCATGTTAGGCCTTCATTTGGGTTTCAGTAATTTCTCTCAAATGTATGGAGTCTGTGGCAGTCATCTGCTTATGTTAACTTTATAATTGAAATGTAGGGGTGGAGTCTGGCCTGTAAATCAGGAGAAAGCCATTGAGTAGCTGATGAGGCCTCTGTGTAGGCATGGCTTTCACCTGAGACTCTTGGGAAATCTCGCGGTATTTCCCTCGTGAAGATGAGAAGCTATCTTCCCCAGTTGTTGGGAGTTAGTTTCAGTAATGATTAACCACAGGCAACACAAGATGCAGCCTCCGAAAAGCTGGAGGAGCCAGTGGAGAGACCACTCGGCTTTGCTCTGATAAAGACAGACCTCTGAAGCTGGAGTGGCATGCTGTTGATGGACCTGAGCCCTGGAAGCAAGGAGCCTTGGGGAGACTCTTGCCAACGCCAGAATTCTGCACCCACTGACCTGTGACTTCCTGAGTCGGAAGCAGACTTTATAGACTAACTTCAGGCATATGGGTTAATATTGAACTTATGACTTTGCACTGGACTGGATTGGGATGCTTTCTTAGTGTCACATTTCTTTTGTATATAAACCCTTTCCTTATACCTATATGCCTGTCTCTGAAATTTGTTCCTCTAATCTATCCGGACTAACACAGAGTCTTAAAGGCTTATATTCAAATAAGCAATCATCTAAATAAGCCACTAGCTAAGTCTACACCAAAACAGCACACAACGTACATGTGCCACAAGTGATAGCAAAAACCAAATATTATTAAAGTATTAGCATTTAATTTGCAGAAGACTGGAGTAAGGTGAGGACCCAAAATCCATATTCCAAGTATCTTATCAGATTAAGCCCCTGGAAAATTCCTTCTAGTCACTGGCAAGGGACTCTCACAGCTTTACTATCAGACAGAGATTATTGTAAACTTGATTATGGTAGATAAAACAATGTAATAATATACTACTTGGTCAGTTGACTTCTCCTGACCCAATCTGAATGTGTACTTTGATCAAATATTTCTCAATTGCTCCACAACTAAAAATGTCTTCTCTGGCTTTTTCAATATTATTGGTGGTCTTTTTTTCTTACTCTTTATCTTATTATTATTGTTTTCTTCCTTCTGCTTCATTTTTTGTTTTATCGTTTCTTCCAACTTAGGAAGCACAGACTGAGTGGATACATAGAGACAAAGTTGATGTAATGAAGGAAATATTACAAGTACATGGGAGAAATATACAGAGCTGCAATACCAAAACAGTTGGTCAATAGTTAGCAATGTCAAAAGGTAATGTATTCTCAAGAACTGACAGTAATGAAAAAAAAAGTCCAAGCTACAATGAAACAATTAATGAAAAACAAATGAGAAAAAGTGTATTTGTACATTGATAATTTATACTTAGATTTCATATAGCAAGTTATGCTAATCCTTATTTTTCTTTTACTATTTTATTGACATTATTCACTGATAATATTCAAATATGCTAAATGTTGAAGTATTTCACTGTTCATACTGTAAATCATGTCATTAAAACAAATGTTGTTGATGTTGCTTTTGTTATGTTCTTCTGAGTTCATTCATGCCAATAATAACTCTACGAATAACAGAATAAAGTCCTGTGCCATCTTCATAACTACTGTTATGCTTCAGCTCAGTACTACAGCCACTGTGCCAATCCATATTACTGTCATTCTCTTTTTTCTTATCCTGTACTTTATTAATGCTTCTGTTTCAGATTGTTGTGCCATTGATTCAGATCTGACCCATAGTAACTTTTTGCACAACAGCAAGAAAATCTGTTCAGTCCTGTGTCAGCCTCACAATTGTTCCCATGCCTGAACCCATTGTTGCAGCAATGGTGTCCATCCATATTCTTATTTTCCCCTGCCTTCTACTTTACCAAACATGATGTCCTTCTCCAAGAACTGGCCTCCAATGAAAACATGTCCAAAATATATAAGAAGAAGTATCTCCATCCTTGCCTCTAAGTAGTACTCTCTCCTTACTTCATCAAAGGCAGTTAGGACTTGCCATTTTAGCAAAAGAAAGATACATTAAACTTTCCCTTATATAGAAATCATGGATCTCTTCTGTCAGTTGGATAGGTAGCTATATTCCAAATGCCTTGTCATAGACTAGTGAGTGATTTCAGTGCTTTATCATCTTGTTCAAACATTTATCTGGTGTTTAATTTTTGGAGCCTTGTTTTTAGCCAATGCCTTCAGTGAAGTCTACACTTCTTTCTTCAGCATCATTGGTGCTTGTGGTGGTCATTTACTTGATGTCAATTTCATAATTGGGAGTCAGAACGTGGAGTCTAGTTTGTCAATCTGGAGATAGCCAATGAGTTGCAAATGAGGCCTATGTGTGGACATCGCTTTCTCCTGAGAATTCTGGGAATTCTTGCCATATTTCCCAATTGGAAAAGAGAAACTCAACTGTCAGTCTCTTGGGGTCAGTCTACTGACAAGATGAGATGGCAACATGCTGATTGATCCTGATTCCTGAAGAGTGGAGGAGCCAAAAAGGAGGCCACATGGGCCTGCTGTGATGTAACCAGATCTCTGGAGCCAGAGAAGCCACAGAGAGACCCCTGTCAGCTCTGAAATGCTTCCACCATCAATGGATACTGCTGATGGACCCTGAACCTTGGAAATCTGGAGCCATGGGGAGACCCCTGCTAGCACCGGAACGCCTCTACTCCATGTGCTTCATGAGTCAGAAGGAGACTTTATAGACTAGTATTGGATATATGGGCTAATATAGGACTGGACTGGGTTGGGATGCTTTCTCAATGTTCCATTCCTCTTGCATATAAATCTTTACCTTATATCCATGTGCATGTCTATGAATTTGTTTCTCTGGTCTACCTGGACTAACACAGTGCTTTACCATAAGTTATCTTTTGACATGGTTGAATATTAACTCTGTATTCCTCCCATCTTTTTATGATTCTGCATTGGTCAATATTTTGTCCATGGAATCTTTCACTATTGCAACTTGAAGCTTGAGTTTTTCCTTTAGTTCATTCAGTTTAAAATATTCCATGTATTCTTTCTTTATAGATTTTTAACTCTAGGTCTGTGCGCATCTCATCTCACTTTTATTGAGTTAATTCCAATTTATGGTGACTGTATAGAACTGGGTAGAACTACTTCCTGTGGGTTTCCAAGACTAACTTTTTATTGGAGTAAAATGCCTTATCTTTATCCAACAGAACAAGTGGAAGTTTTGAAATACTGACTTTGAGGTTAGAAGCTCAATATGTAACTGTATTTATAATAGCAGAGAATATAGGTCTTTTCACATTTCATCATATTTTACTTTTTCTTCATCTGCCCTTTAAAATTTGCTGTTCATCTCTTTGACATCATTATTTCTTCCATCTGTTTTAGCTACTTTACAATTAAGAGCACCTTTCACAGTATTATCTGACATATATATCTTTTCAGACTTTGGTTTTTGCTTTGATTTTTAATAAGCTTTGATATGATGTTTTGTTGTCATCCCACAGCTCTTCAGACTTTCTCTGATTATTGTTCCATACCTCAAATCTATCCTTGAAATGCTCTCAAACTTCAGGTGAGATATATTCAATGTCATATTTGGGGTTTTGTGCACTTGTTTTACTTTCTTCAAATGAGTTTACATGTGAACTTACATATGAGCAATTGATGGCTTATTCCAAATCCAGTCTCTGGCCGATGTTAGCTGCTGATATTGAGCTTCTCTTTATCTTTTCCCACAAATGTAGAAAATTTTATTTCTGTATATTCCATCACGAGAAATCCATGTATGTTGTGGGCGCTTACATCTTTGCAAAGGCATTCATAGCATGAATTGTTACTCCTGCAAAAGTCTATCAAGCTCAGCCCAGTTTCATTTATATCACAAAGCCCACATTACCCAGATAATGTTTCTTCCACTTTGTATCCAACTTTTGAATAAAACTGCCAGTAGCTATCATTGCATCATTGCATGTTTGACCAATATCAGGCTGTAGATACTGTAAGAGTCTTTAATGTCTTCATCACTAGCTTTAGTGGTCCATGGCTAAATTTTAATAATAGTTGTATTCACTAGATTTCCTTATATAGAGAGTTTCACTAGATTTCCTTATATATATATGCTAACCCAAACAACATTATATTTCAAGATAGTTCTTGAAATGTGCTTTTTGATGATGCATGCAAATCCATTCCCTTTGAATATCTCATCCCCACCATAGTAAACCATATGGCTAGTTCATTTCAGCTCATTAATTCTTAAAATGTAAATCAGTATTCATTCCATTTCATTTTTGTTGACTTCCCACTTTCCTGGACTCATGCTTTGTACAATATTCAATTCTAGCAAACATTGGTAATGTGTCTTTTTTCCTCTTTTTAAATTTATTCCCCATCAACAAATGAAAGTCTTTTAGGTTTTACTCCATCCATGCCATATGGTTGACCATACTTTGAGAAGGTAGTTCTTCCTCCGCCATATTCAGCATGTCTTCCTTCCCAAAGGGTCCTCTTCAAGCATTATATGTGAGGTGCTACTTATGAGATTTTCAGTATCTAATGATATTCTGTTGTTCATAAGATTTTCAATGATTATTTCACCATAAGTGGACACACTGTTTTTTCTTTCAAGTCTGTTCTTTGTCTGAGAGCTCTGCTGAAGCCTGTTAGGTTTGGATGACACTACTGAGATGTAAAATAACAGTGACACCACTTCCAGTATTGCAGCAACATGCAAGCCACTTCAGGATGACAAACTGATAGATAAGTACATAGAGGTTATATAATGGGTGTGGTTATTCATTAGGCTGCCAACCACAAAATCAATAATTCAAAATCTCTATTGCATACAATTCTAAGGGAGAAGAACCAGGTTTTCTACTCCTGTAAAGAATCAAAAACTCACAGGGACAGTCCTACCATGTCTGAATGGCCATGAGTTTATAGCAGTGAGTTTTATATTTAAAATAATTTCTGAATTCACATATTCACAAGCTGACATAAGACATTTTTATTTATGCTGTATGTTTTGCACATCATATGAAAAGTAGGGATATATGAAGAATGCATCATCAATCTGAGATATACAGATGAAACAACTTTGTTTGCTGCAGGCAAGGAGGATTTAAAGCACTACCTGAAAAATTCAAGATGCAGCCATTCAGATGGATTTCAGTTCAATGTGAAGGAAAAAATACCCTGAGTTGGAAGCATAGATAACATCATACTAAATAGAGAAAAGATTGAAGCTGTAAAAATTTTTATTTTGTTTGGATTCCCAATCGGTGTTACTTTAAAAAGCAGATAAGAAATCAAGTACTTTTTGCATCACACAGATAGGTCTCTTTGACGTGTGAGAGTCAGGATACCATTTGAGGACTGACTCTGTCGTTGAGGACTAGAACCTAATTCACAGTGTTTTCAGTAGCTTTACATACTCCAGAGAGGTGAAGAATACATATGGAATACTGGAGGAGAATAGGGAATTTAGAGAAGAATTGATGCATTTGAATTACGATGTTGATAAAGTATATTTAAGTACTGTGGGCTTCCAGGCAAAACAATAACAAAACAAGACAAAAAATCCCTCCTAGACATCAAGTTAATTCTAACTAAGATCAACTCTGTAGGGCAGACTAGAAGCACTTCTGCGAGTTTCTGAGACTTTAACTTTCTATAAGAGTAGACAGGCTCATCTTTCTATTTTGGACCAGCTGGTGTTTTTGAACACCTGACCTTGTGCTTTGAAGCCCAATGAGTAACCCACTATGCCACCTCGGGCTTCTCTGTGGACTACCAAAAGAGCAAATTTTCTTTGGAGTGAATATAGCAAGATTGCTGGTAAAAAGTGAGGATATCAAGAAATCGTCTTCCTGGTAAGTTACTGCGGAAGTATATTATGCTGGGTAAAGCAAAAGAGTGGTCTCCTACCAGACAGGCCCATTTTCCAGCACTATCTTTGACAGTGTTTACTGCTGTTCATTAGGCCTTCAGTACCTGACAAGGTTTCCAAAATAGGCACAAGGCAGCAAGAACTTTTCAGCAATATATATCAGCAATATCAACTAAGGTGACATAGGAGGGGTAAGCCTGTGGGAGGGAACTCTTAAGGAACTTCCTTTGTTAATGGGGCATGATTTAAGATAAGGAGAAACAACTCCAAAAAATCTTCTAATGATGATGAGATGGAATGAACCAATTATAAATCTAGACAAATTGGGAGTCACCCAAAATGAAATGGATCACAAAAAGAACAATATCTTAAACTAGCAAATCTTAACCCATAGGTAGTGCCCCTTTTGGGGCTTGAACGACCCTTTCACAGAGGTTGTCTGCTTCATCACAGTAACAAAATTGCAGTTATGAGGTATCAATGAAAATAATATTATGGTTAGGTGGGTAACTACAACATGAGGAATTGTATTCAATGTCGAAGCATTAGGAAGTTTGAGAAATACTGTCCTGGTGTTGACCAATCAAAAAGTCATATGATACACTATGTTGGGAATAACAATCAAGAGGGATTGTGTCATATAAATGGTTAAATAGGACATTACTTTCTCTTGTTTCTAACTTTTGCATTCTAATCACAATAATTTTATATGCAAACTGATTGCATACTTAATCAATTTTAGCTGAAATCATTTGTAGAGTTCTTCAATATCTTTATTGCTAGCTTATGTGGTTAGTGCCTAAATTTGAATGGTAGTTGTACTGATTGGTTTTTCTTCAAGGCTGACAGATACAGTCCTATCATTGTACTTAATGATAGATTTTGCAATGTCCTTTTTGTCCTAAACCATTTTATTAGAATATAATCGAGGCATCATAATATTCAATTGTTCAGTCATATCAAGCAGTGCCTTACAATATGTGCCACAATCATTTTCAAAATATTTTCCTCCTGCTGTACTCCAACATTATGTATTCAATAAACCTGCAGCACAAAAATTCGAGTATTGAAGAACAGGGGTGCTGCTACTTTGAGGACTATGGTGCTTCTGGTCCAAGTCATGGTACTCTCAATTGTCTCAAATGCATGTGAAAGTTGGATGTTGAATTAAGAAGACCAAAGAAGAATTCCTGCATTTGAAGTGTGGTGCTGAGGATGCATATTGACA
>PVJH01035543.1:0-19712 GCA_004026705.1 Nesogale talazaci
GTGTGCAAAGGGCTGAGAAATGGCATCAAGATTTACCAGTGAAGAAAAGAAAAAAACTTTCAACCTGGAAGCAAGAGTTGCTGAAACTTATGGATCTTCACAAGAAAAATCATGCAGGAGAAAAGCCTTTTAAATGCCAGGAGTGTGGGAAAAGCTTTAGGGTTAGTTCTGACCTTATTAAACACCAGAGAATTCACACTGAAGAGAAACCCTATAAGTGTCAACAATGTGATAAGAGGTTTAGATGGAGTTCAGATCTTAATAAGCACTTAACAACTCACCAAGGTATAAAACCTTATAAATGCTTATGGTGTGGGAAACGCTTCAGTCAGAACACAAACCTACACACACACCAAAGGACCCACACGGGAGAAAAGCCTTTCACGTGTCATGACTGTGGGAAAAAGTTCAGTCAGAACTCCCACCTGGTTAAACACCGGAGGACCCATACAGGGGAGCAGCCTTTCTCCTGCAGCACGTGCAGGAGAAACTTTAGCAGGCGGTCAAGCCTTCTCAGGCACCAAAAACTCCACAAGTGAGCAAGCGCGAGCCCAGCGTCCCCTTCTAATGTTCCCCACATGGAGGAAACACAGTCATGAAACAGCATAAGAATTTATCAGTGGAAAACGTGTGGGTGCTAGGCTCTGCGAGAGAACGACAGTTTGCTCCTCTTCACAGGGAATTCCCTTGTAACGTGTTCTAAGAACACGATGTGAGGATTTTGTTGCAAAATAAACTCAACTTCCAATAGTAAGTTTAACCATGAGTTAACAGTCTTTGTGATCCTAGAAGTAAATGTCTTAATCGCTCCATTTTCGAACCTAGAGAAATGTGTAGCCTGGTCTTCCCCCAAGAAAGCAATAATACGTGTTTTTAACTGTATACTATTAACCTCGGGGTGGTAGATGTAACATTATAAATTGTCTCCTAAAGCAATTTTCCAAGAAACCGGATTTTATGTTATTTTTGTTCACACAGGGGAGTTTCTCTTTGAACTTTTTAACAACTTTAAATCTTGATTTTTTTTTAAATCGTGTTTAAGTCATCATCCATGAGTCTATTACATCAACCAGTGATGTTCTAGCTTATGTCTCTCATTAGTGATGTTTGAAAACTGGAAACCATCACTAATGAGGTTTTAGGAATACGGGTTGAATTTATGGACATGAACTATGTATTGTAAAGAATTTATTCTGGCAATAAATGACTTACCTCATAATGTCAATAAGGTAAAACAGCCATAAAATGTAGTACTTGCCCATGGGCTTGAAAGAAGATGGCAGTTCAGGATCAGGTTTTTGTTGTTTGTTTTTTAATTTGGCTTGTCCTAAGAACAGGGACAGATTGTGTTTCTATGGGATCTTGGGTGTGTGTGCTTCAAACAGGCCCTGGAAGCTCACTTTCTGGTGACATGAGGAATCTAGTTTGCAAAAGATAAAGAGTTGCCACCGTGAAAATGTTAGGGACGGATTGTTGACGCCACACGTGTCTAGTTCATCTTATCCTGTCTTATGGAATGCATTGTGTCTGCAGCAAGATGGACTAGTAGGAGCCCTGCTGGCACAGTGGTTCAGAGTTCAGGTATTAAAGGCAGCAGTTTCACTCCGCTGGAGAAAGATGTAGCACTCTACGCTGATAAAGATGAGAGCCGTAAGCACCCTGTGGGCGGTTCAGCTCTAACTTAGAGGAGAGTGGTGGTATGTTGGAATTAACCATCTAGCAAAGGGTGTGCCTGTGGTTTCAATCTCACTTGGGAGTTGATTTTCCGTACGTTCACGTGATGGTAGTACAGGCTGTGTGTGCCTCAGAAATCTAACCATTGAGATAGGAAAGACCCGATGAAGCAAATACAAATGCAAGGGGAGATGCATGTCACTGCCTGGCCGGGTACCAGGAGTAGACGCTAAACAGAGGCAGAGTTAGCTTTCCGCAGGAGCCAATTCCCTGAACTCCGACTTCTGGCCTCCTCAACTTAGAAAATCAAGTTCTGTTCCGTAAAGCCCCTGCCTGTGTTTTATAGCAGCTAAGACCCTAAGCACAACTAAGACCCTGTAAGCACTTCAGTGGCAAAGGTCTGTCCGCCCTCTTAAGCACAGAATTTAAGAGCAGGCTAGGGTGATGGATTTGATGGACTGGTGTCCGACCGTGTGTCGCTGCCATTGGGGCAGAATAAACTGTCACTGCAAAGAGTTTCTTAGCTTGAGCTTGTAATCTATAGGAGCAGATCACCAAGTTTCTCCCGTGGACTGGCTGGGAGCCTGAAACTTTTGCGTCACAACCAAGTGCTTAACCACTGTGCCATGGCGTATCTCCCAAGTCAGCGCAGCCCTCCCCGTGCTATTGGGCCAGCGAGAACTGCCCCCACGGTCAGAGATCTTTCCAGAAGTGGAATGCCTTTTGTCCTGTGAAACGGGGCTGAGCCACCAACTTTGTGGTTAGCAGCCAAAAGCTTAACTGCAACACCAGATCTCCTGTAAAGTCTGGTAGAGTGCCTGATTTACCTACTTAGATTGCAACAATGACTCATAAGTCCCGTTGGAGCTTTGGGGGATTGTCCTAGGGTAGAGGGTTAAGAAAACAAATCTATTGATGAAATAAAAGGCTCAAAGAGGCAAGAGTCCTTGTTCAAGAGCCCAAGTCCCCAGCCAGGCCTGGAAGCTGGGTTAGCTGGACTCATGTGGATGCCATCTTTGTACAACTAGCCCGGAGGGCCTTGGGAAGTCTCCTTTTTCTTGATTAGGCACTCTTTTGATGTAGCACTGGTGCCCTTGCGGTCCTTTGAGGTCACGTTGCGAACTACAGGTTTGGGGTTCAAACCAACCAGCTGCTCCGAGGGAGAAAGGAGAATGTAAAGATTTACATCCTGAGAAAATTAACAAAACAGTTTACTCTGCCCCGCAGACTCACCGTGACTTGGTCTCCACAGAAAGGCAGTGGGGCTGGTTGGTTGGTTGATATGTAAAATAAGGATAACACTTCCCCTCAGGGTTCCAGAGAAGAGATGAGTCTAGAGGAGCAAAGTGCCTCCGTCTAGGCTATAATCAATGCTCCGTTCAAGTGCATGCCTTTCCCTTCCCTATGCTTGCTGGGGGTGGGGGCCCTTGGCTTCAGTGCTTAATGGTGTGAGTCACAACAGCAACTTGGTTGCCGTGTGGTGTGCTCAAATCCATTTTGCCCTTTTCCTCTGGTAAATCCAGAACCTCAGGCACCAGCCCTTTTCAGTCGGAGTGGGCCTGGAACTTTGAGCCATGCTTTCATTTTGCTCTTCAAGATGAACAACTCTGTGACTTGCTTCTAAAGCACAGTGGGTTCTCAGACTGCAGCCCACAAAGCTGTGACCCCATACCCACCACCCTGAGTCCTAGACTCGTCTCTTCTGCCAGGGTGTGCGTGACTTCTTCTGCAAATAGAGTCACTCCATTTGGGGAGAGTCTTCCGATGTGCCAGATACTCCTGAATGCTGAGGACATCTGTGAAGAGAAAACTGCATGTGGTATTTGCATTCTAGCAAGTGGCTAAAGGTCAGATGGTTATGCTTACCCGATCCTGGCAGGGTTGTGGATTGTGAGTACAATTGTCAACCTCTGAGCAGAAGAATTTCTTTGCTGGTGCAAGACTTGTATTCCTTTTGCCTTAATCGTGAAACACACACCAAGGAGCCGAGTTCAAAGCCATTTGGGATGCTGAGCCCCCAGGTGGGAGCCAGCCATTCTGGAGAATTCCCACACCTGAAATAGCCTTTGTAAGAACAATAGTGGACTGAGTCCCGGGGGTGTAGTGGTTGTACACAAGACTGTGGCCCACTGGGTTGGAGGTTCAAATCCAATAGCACCTCTCCAGGAGTAAGGCTGGACCTCCTACTCCCACCACCAGAGGGCAGTGATTGCCCCCCCCCCAAAAAAAAAAAAGCAGTAAATCACTTGGAGGGGAGTAGGGGTTCTGCTACCTACTCTCACATGTGCTAGTTGACCAAAAGTCTTAAGGTGGGAGAAGGGAGCAACCTTGTCATTTCCATGCCATCTGATCTTTGGGAACTTTGTGTTTAGTTAAGCTGACAAGAAAGCTCAAGAACTCACACACCTGTAGAGGATATGGGAAAAAGTAATAGAAAAACCTGGATGCAAAAGACATTTCCCCGGAGAGTACGCTCCTTCCAACTCTTGCCCCTGCTGTGGTGGTGGTGCCCATCAATCTCATGAGGGTTCCCTGTCCAGCAGTGAAACTCCTTGTCCAGTCTGGTGTCGGCTTTGTGACCGTTGGTCTGCTGGGGCACACCCACCATGGCCCTTGTCTATCAAGTGCCTTCCAACCGGGGCCCGCATTGCCCAGCATGATACCAAGTCAGTATTCTGTTGGGACCCATAGGATTTGGCCAGTTTCAAAAGTAGATCATCAAACCCTAGCGTGGCTTCTCTGGAACCTTCCATCATGGGTAGCCTTGCTTACATTTGAAATACTGGTGATGCTTTCGGCATTACTGCAACCCAAGCCATTACAGTAGGACAGACAGGCGGCGGATTTCTGAGCTGTGCACTGTCTTCTCTACGTGCTGTGGTCACCTGTCACTGCCTCACAGCTTGCCTCCCAATCCCCACATGCTTGCTTCCCTAGCTGGACCCCAGTTTTCCCCTTTCAGCTCACGTGCCCCAGTGTAAGCCAGCCTAGTAATCTCACCCTTCTCAGTCAGCCTGCATCAGCACCTCACCTGACCGTATCCGGCCTTCAGTGCGTGTTACTGCTGCGTGTAACCACGGTGCAGCTCAGACTGGCCCGTTAGCCGATTAAAACACAATTTCTGTTCAAAGTGCCGGGCTTGACCTTTGGGTGTTTGATTCAGTCAGTCTAAGGTAGGTCTGGGGAATCTGCATTTCTAACAGGCTTCCAGGTAATGCCAGAAGGAGTCTGGGAATTCCCCTAAAACCAGTGTCTTGGAACTTCATCCCGAGGTTGTAGAAGCCCAATAATTCTGTCTAGGTCACAAACCCCTCAGGACCAGGAGGAACCGATCACAGGATATACATAAAGCTCCCTCCCTGGGGGTGGACAACAGATAAGTGGATAAAGGGAGACATCAAGCAATGTAAGAGGACTATCAAGGATTCAAGTAGAATGAAAATGTTTTGAGAATGAGGATCGCTACAGATGTACTTGACATGTGGATGAATGTATGGATTGTAAGAGTTGTATGATTCCCCAATAAAATTTTTTTTAAGGAGTCTAGTAATTCTGAAAATTGGTCGTTGCCTGGATATTGGGTGTTTGTGAGCTCTAAGTCACAGTATGCACAGGAGAACCAGACATGGCCCAGGCCCACCCCGTCCTCACAGTCCATTCCATGGTGTCAGTTCACCTTCCTCACTTAGACTCGATCCTCAACTCTGCGAAGCCTGATGTCCTGTCCAAAGTGATGTGAAGTCTTAACATTCCTGCTTTCAAAGAGCATTCTGGTGGTGTACTTTGGCCAAGATCAATAATGCTTGTTTGAACAATCCACAGTTCTTTGAATATTCTTCACCGACACCATGTAAGTAAGGCATTGAAAATACTGTGACTTGGACCAAATACACCCATTTTCAAAGTGACATCCTTGCTCTTCAGCGCTTTAAAGAGGTCTGTGTTTGGGGTAAGGGAAAAAGACTAACTGCCATCAAGTCCACTGTACCTGATGGCAACCGTATAGGACAGGGTGGAACTGCCCCTGTGGGCTTCCAGGAGTAGAAAGCACCTTTCACTTGGAGCCACTGGTGGTTTTGAACTGCCGACCTTATGGATACAGCCCAATGTGTAGCCTTACAAAGGTCCTCCTGGGGGTGGGGGGGAACCTAGCACATCTCCACAGTCAACCCACTTCTGAACTTCATCTCTCCTCCACCCACCCCTTTGAAGGCCACTTGGATCCATGGTCACTGTCGGACAAAGCAACTACTTAAATGGTTCTCCTTAGGTTTGTAGACGCTGTAGTGTCCCCGTCACTCCCCCACCCATTTACCTGGCCCACTCTCCAGGATGATACCTGTTCTGGGGATGGGCAGGGACAGGGTCTGTCAAGTGCCATAGTGGGACCCCACACACAGCCAAGTCCTCCTAGTGTCCTCTGGGAAGGTGGACGCGCACCCTCCAGTGAGGTGGTGAGTCACCTCAAGATCAGCACTCATTGGCTCTGCAGGTAAATGGCAACCCAGGGACAAGCTCCACTGAGGACCTGGAGAGAGACTGCATTTGAACAGCGGCTCCTTGTCAGGGAATCTACAGTCCGGCTGTCTTCAGACTCCAAGCTGTCCATAAAGGGGGCCCAAGGGTTACGTGCACTGACAGATTGAAGAAAATTCTTACCAGATGCTACCTTTCTTCCTAAGATTTGCCTAGAAACCCCGCTGGGGGTGAGGAGTGGGAGGTCAGGCACTTCCCCTTGCTTACCTGCACTTCGATGAGGCCTGGTGGCAGAATGGCTGGGTGCTTGACTCCTGAGGTCATGGGTTCAAACCAGTTAGAAACGGGGAGAAGACTTGGCAATCCATAAAATGTATAGCCTTGGTAGCCCTATGATGCGGCTGGACTCTGTTTACAGAGTCACTGTGAGTCACAAATGCTGTCTCAATGATTTACCTGCCCTTTGTCCACCACCTGGCACTGCACCTTCCTGCCCTGCCCTTGTAAGTACACTGCCTGGACATTCAAAGCCTCCAAGGACCCAAAGAGATTTCAAAACCATCAGTGTTCTGACCCAGAAAATGCATGACTAATGACTGGGGACCTCACTGCCATCGAGTCAAATCAGACTCATAATGAGGCTGTAGGACAGGGTAGAAGTGCCCCTGTAGCCATGTCGTTCCCCCACAGAGCACCTGGTGGTTTTGAACTAATGGCCTTGCAGTTAGCAGCCCAATGCATAACCACTATGCCACCAGGGCTCCTTAAGGACTGAGTAGAGAATCCTGCAAATCAAATGCTTTCCAGATTTGGGGTGTCAACCTAATTGAAAGACTTACCAAGTTGATGGTAGGTTATTGAGGAAAATGATAGTTCATTACATGACATGGAATTAAAAGATGTAAAAAATAAATGACTGCTACAAAGTTCTTTCCATTTCAAATCATCCACATATACTAAAAGGGAAAAAAATGGATGTCATTGGTGCTGAGCTTGACCTTATTCTGGCAATAGCTAATACTCATTGATGACATGGAGAAAACATCTATAGCATTAAATGATGGCTTCTCAGTAAACCTATCTTTTGTTAATATTTGCCCAAGTATGCGTTTATGTTGTTGGAGCCATAGTGTTCAATAATTATAACTATTAGGAGAAACCATTTTAGGGCTGAGCCCTGGTGGTGTAGTGGTTGTGTGCGGGACTGCAAGCCACAGGGTTGATGGTTCAATTACAGTAGCAGCTCTCCAGGAGCAAGGCTGGGCTTCCTACTCCCACCAGGGCCATGATGCCACAAAAAAAAAAAAGTATTTTAACATTTAGAGCCTTATGGTTATAGAGAAGTCATTTTCCCCAAACGTATATATATTTAAAAATAAACTGAAGCCTGGTGCAGAAACACAATCTTAAGTATATAGCTAAATGAAGACAAACTATTTTGCAAGATGTGATGATATACTCATTTATACACATACACACGTGTACACATGTATGCATATATACACAACACTAATATGTCCTATGAATAAACCACCTCTATTGAGAATAGATTACCAAATAAGCAGAGTAAACATGGGCTGACTTGTGCTTACTAATGTGTAGTAAATATTTCACATGAATTTAATGTGAAATCATACGGTTACAGATTAAGCTCAGACTTGCCTTACTGACTGGGTACTCTATCCATGTGAGGTACTATAAATTTTAGAAAAGGCTTTGATTCTGTAGGATGGGTGCTACGGGTCATGAGAGAGGCAGGTGCCAATCACACCTAGGAGCAGAATCTTTCTGTGAAAAATGGCGAGCCTATTCATTGTGGATTAGTTAAACCTGAGCCTGCCCATACTTGTTGAGTAATCTGATACTATACATGTCATAGATATTTAGATAGGTAATTTCAGTAAATATATTTATAAGCATTCACATATTTCTGAGACAAACAGCTCTGCTAAATAAATCTTGTCTGTACTCATGGGAATTGGTGGTCCAGACTCCAAGGTGTGGAAGACTCAAAGGCCATTCCCAGCTAAGAAGGGGTTGGAGTTAGTACAAACCACACTTAAGACTATCTGTTTTATTTTTATTTTTTAATTGACTTGTCTAAAATTTACATATTAGGCATTAAAATATAGCTGTACACCTACATGTAATGTTTCTAACTGCCAAAGAGAAGGATTGGATTCATAAAGATACAGATAAGAAGGCAATAATAATTAAAACTGAGGTGGGGGGAATGAGGCTGCGTCAGAATCAATATATGGTGCTGGAGTCATCAGAACCCCATCGGAAGTCGAGGACTGTCTCTATGCTGTAGGATTAGGCAACAGTGCTTTCTAGCATCACAGCCTGCGACAGCTGGGACAACTCCAGATTCTGAGCCTGGGCCTGGCAAGATGGTGCCTTTCATGTGGTCGAGGGCACTCTCCGAAATAAAACATTTTATACCCTCTCCATAAACCCCATCCACTAGACATTGCCCATCCATCGATTAAGGAACTCTCACCTCTAAAGACCAATAATGAGACCTTCACATCTCTATTGAAAACTTTAAATAAATTGTTGATGAATCTATTCTACTGGGGCTGTAGATGTGGGGGTTGGATCAGATGTTCGCTGACTGCGTCCTAGCCGCCATTTCTATTTCCCCTTCCTAACCCTGATTCTATGAAGTTCCCGATCCTGGCATCCAGGAGTATAGCTTGTGCCCTAAGCTAGGGGAAGTACCTTCTACCTCCTTTGCTGAAAGATGGCCTGAGGTGAGGCACACGCCCTTAGACTGATCCCACCAAGACTGTCTTTGGAAATGCTACATCAAAAACACACACCTTACTGCAGCCCACTGGGACAGAGGTTCAATTCCAGCAGTGGGGCTGGGCCTCCTACTCCCACCGCCGGAGAGCAGTGATGCCCCCAAAAAAAAACAAACCATCTTGTGGGATCATCCTGCCCCAGGAGTCACTGACAGCGTTTACAACGAAACAATTGGAACTGCACCTTTGGGTTGAACCCCACATTACAGAAGGCAGAGCCTAGTGATAGAAATTCAATCCTGGATGAGACCATTGACCTGTAGGATCCGGGGTCCGTGGGTACAATTTTGCCCTGGTATCCTTGGGAGAGTGGTTCCAGGAGCTCCAGTGAATCTGAAGGGGTTCAAGTCCCTTTTATACAGGCATTCCTTGGCGGTGTTGAGGTTGTTCAATTCCAGACAGCTGCAATAGTGCAAGTCATGCCTTTCTCTTTATCTCATAAAAAGTTATGTTTGTGGGGCTGAGCCCCGGTGGTGTAGTGGTTGTGCGCGGGACTGCGGCCCACTGGGTTGGAGGTTGAAATCCAGCAGCAGCTCTCCAGGAGCAAGGCTGGACCTCCCACTCCCACCAGGGCAGTGATGCCACAAAAAAAAAATACACACACAAATTGTATATACCTATTTTAAACTTTTTTTATTCTGGAAAGTATTCATCATACATAAAATTTCACAGAAGCCTCACATATGCTTCAATAATTAGCAACATTTTATCAGCCTCGTTTCATTTTTTTCCCTCCCACTGTTTTGCTTTTTGATAGTCTCAAGGGGAGGGAGTCGTTTAAAGCAAGTTTTGGGGGAGGGAGTAGTCTGAGTTGGAGAGGGAAGCCATGCTGGCCATCTCTGAAATGACCACTGAGAAAAACCGTGAGGGCTCTCTCCCATCGGAGGGCAGGTTAATTGCAAACCTGGGAGGACAATGAAAGCACAGCCAAGAACTTCTCAAGGTGTTTCTGTACGAGGACCCCCTGGACTTTCTCTCTGGGGTGCTCATTGGTGAGAACGCAGGGCATCCCAAATGCCTCCAGAGGAGGGTGGACTACAAGGGCTGTTTGATGCCTTTAATGATCACCAGAGCAACTTATTAATAATGTGAAGCTACCTGCTCAACTGCTGTACTTTTAATGAGGCCTCCAGAGTAGGGCACTCGTTAAGAGTTTGATGGTAACAGTTAATTGAAGCTTTCCTGAAAGTCACTACAGCACAACAACAAACATCACCCTCCAACTTCCATTATACAGAGCAGTTCCCTAAAGAGTTCAGTGTCCCCTGAGAGGGTTCCTCACTTTGGAAACTCCCCGCCCCCTCTGAAAGCAATATGCATGTTATTAGTCAAGAGATGAAAAATTCATTATAATTCACCCTCCCTCTTTCCTGCTAGATCAAATTTCATTTTGGGTTAGTATTTGACTCTCACACTTTGATAATTATTACTAGGATAAAAGATGATCTATTTTACTTCTCTGTTGTCATGTCCTTAATGAGGAATTTTCTCTCCTTTTTCTTGTTTGGCATCTAGGTGTTTCCTTGATTCTCTTGGCAATTCTTTCTAGAGTTATTCTAAGGTAATTTAACAACCAGTACAGCAATCAAGTAGTTGGGTACAAATTGCTTTCAAATATATATATATATATACACATATATATACATACATATATATATATCAGTTAACACATGCCACACTTGTCATTTATAAAAGTTTGCATACTCTACAAAGTGTTCTCTGCAATTAAAATTCCTGATGTCATATGCTATTGTTAATCACTTTCTGCAGCTCCCAAAGGATGTTTATTCTAACCTAACCTGTCAAAATCTGGTCCTATCTTTATCACTTTCTAAGGATATTTGCTCTTTAAAACTTAAAAAAGGGCTGAGCCCCGGTGGCGTAGTGGTTGTGCGCGGGACTGCGGGCCCACTGGGACGGAGGTTCAATTCCAGCAGTGGGGCTGGGCCTCCTACTCCCACCGCCGGAGAGCAGTGATGCCCCCCGCCAAAAAAAAAACTTAAAAAAAAAAGTACTCTGAATGTTCATTCCGTCAACATTGGGCAATTTCTATGGACCAGCCATTGTTTTGGGATACTAGAATGTTATGTTCACAAGCATATTTGGCTTGGGGTCTGGTTCCTAAAGAAGGCTGGATGTAGGATAAAACATTTTTTTGAGGGGTTTTTTTGGATAAAACATTTTTGATGCTTTTTAAAAAAGATTTTCATTGTAACTATATGATATTTATAAAGTCTTTGTATTTTGTTCAGTCATTTAGCTGGCTTTTAGTGATCAGATTCCCATTTATTTCCTTAAATATAGACTAGGGAACACATACTTCTCCCACCTTGCATACCTTAATAATATGTTTTTAATATATGACTGAATTAGTCCAGTTCCTCAGCTTCTGAACTTTTTTATTGTGTGTTGGGTGGAGATTTACAGAGAATCTGTCTTACATTCAACAATTTATACACATTTCCTTTTAACTCATGAGTTGCAATTTACATTTGGGGAACATCTCCAAGTATTTACAGGGACAAATAGATATGTAACTTTTATAGATATGCACACACAAGGGTGCCTCAAAAAGTTTATGGAAAATAGAATTAAAAAGTAATGAAAATTGTCCACAGATGTTTTGAAGTCTCCGTGTGTGTGTGTGGGTGTGTGTATTTCCATCTTAACTGATGTGGGCCCAGTAAGAGCTTTTCATGCAGAAACATGAAATTTAAACATATTCTCAGAAAGAAGAATATAACACACAACAAACTATTACGAAAGCTACAGGTACATTGATGTATAAACCAACAGATTCTATGTGCCAATTTGGGAGGTGTGGTTTTGTCTATGTCCCAGGTTTTCACATTCATCCACCCCGACAAATACTTCATCACAGATGGCTTTGTTTGAAACTATAGGAAGAAAGCACATGATAAAAACAGTTAGCTTTGAATATATATATGTGTGCGTATATATACATGAAGTTCTCAGTCAGTGGGTCACGACCCCCTTGGGGGGGGTCAAGCAACCCTTTCACAGGGGTCACCTGATTCATAACAGTAGCAAAGTTACAGTTATGAAGGAGCAGTGAAAATAATCTTGTGGTTGGGGGGGTCACCACAACATGAGCAACTGTATTAGGTCACGGCACTAGGAAGGTTGAGAACCGCCCATTCAGGGGAAGTTGATGAATGGTTTGAACTGTTGAACACAGCAGTGATGTTCTGAAATACATCGCCCTCCCCCACCCAATTCACAAAATTTTAAAAAATCATCTAGAATTCTTTTTTTTTTTTTTTTTGCATCACTGCCCTCAGGTGGTGGGAGTAGGAGGACCAGCCTTTGCTCCGTGGCGCTGGAATCCAACCTCCATCCCAGTGGGCCGCAGTCCCACGCACAACCACTACGCCACCGGGGCTCAGCCCATCTAGAATTCTTATGAAAGTATAGTTGCTACTTTTATCATTTAAAAAAATCAGTCTTGGCTGAGCCCCGGTGGCGTAGTGGTTGTGCGCAGACTGTGGCCCACTGGGATGGTGGTCCAATTCCAGCTCCACAGGAGCAAAGGCTGGGCCTTCTATTTCCACCACCAGGGGGCAGTGATGCCTAAAAATTTTTTTAAAAATCAGTCTTAGAGTAAGTAATTGCTTTCACTTAGGTTGAAAAATCTGCTTTCAAAATTGTATCTAAGCTTATTTTCTATCTATATACAAAAATTATCACTGGTGACATACTTAAAAAGTTAATATTTATTTTTTATGCTATGCAAACACCATACCAGGTACTCCAAGGGCTAAGTGAAAACCTAAGGCGTTGTCCAAGACAGACTAAGCAAATCAAAGCCACAAAGGGATGTCGTTGCTTCATGCCTATTAAGATAGCTTCTTAAAGCAACAGCCCAGACAGACAAGACCAGTGGGCTGGTGGGGATGTAGGAGAAACAGGCCCCTACGTTCTGCTGTGGGAAGTGGAACCTGGTGCAGCCACTGTAGAAAACAATGTGGGGGGTCCTGAGAAAGGCAAACAGATAGGATCCATTCTTGGTATATACCAAAGATAGTGAAAAATAACTTCTATCTACACAAAAATGTACACATGAATACTCATAGCGGCATGATGCCTAACAAGGTGGAAATAGCCCCCAAGTCCACCCGAGTGGCTCACGGGTTTCCAGTCGGTTCGTTGCAGCTCAGCTCCGACGAAGACTGCCCTTGCACCAGGCTGGACCGAGCCGGCGCCCCCGGAGGACAGTGTTAGACGGCAGCCTCTGACTCGGCAGTCTACCTGTGGTGGGAATTCAAATTCTCAACAGAGGGTAGAGCCTGATGAACAAACAAGATGTCATGCATTCACACAAACAAATGATAACTTGCCACAGAAAATAATGATGTTCCCATACATGCTACCATATGAGTGAATGAATCTTGCTTGAAAACATTATTCTACATGGAAGACTCCAGGTACCAAAGGACTTACAGTATCTAATTCATTCTTGGAAAAGGACTTCAATAGCCAACTCCATCGAGACAGAAAGCAGAAGAGCGTTTGTGGGGGTCATGTGAGGGTAGAGGGGAACGGGAAATGACAGTTAATGAGGGCAGACTTTCTTTGGGAATGAAGAAGTGCTCTGGAATTAGAGAATAGCAATAAACACACAGCTCTGCTTCTATTCTGAAAACCACTGGATTGACTGCTTTCAAATGGCAACTTCTCATGGAAGGGCCTGGTGAATCCCTCTGACCATTGACCGGGATGTGAATAACCTTGCTACCACACGATGCATTGGAGAGTGAATTGGTGCAGATGCAATTAGGTTAAAATTTAGCCTCCTATCACTTGATCTCCCTCCTGACCCCTTTAAATTTGTTGTCTTAATTTTTCTGCTTTCTTTTCAATTGAGGTTTTTATATGTTTTACTTTGTTGTTGTCAGATTGCTTTGTTTTTTTATTGTTATTTTTTTTCTGTATATGAAATCCAGGAGAGGTTCATCTATAGAGACAGTAACTAGGTTAATATTCCTTGGGGTTATGGCAAGAAGGGGTTAGGAGGAAATGGGAAGCTAATAGTGATGGGTACAAGAATGAAGAAAACGGGCTGAGCCCTGGTGGCGTAGTGGTTGTGTGTGGGACTGCGGCCCACAGGTTTGACAGTTCAAATCCAGCAGCAGCTCTCCAGGAGCAAGGCTGGGCCTCCCACTCCCACCAGAGGGCAGTGATGCAAATATATATATAATAGCTATATATTAAGTAAATTTGAAAAAAGCAGATACAAGAATAAAGCCTAAGAGCACGATGATTACAATAAATGTAAATTAGTTAAAGAGTCTGATTAAAAGACAGAAACACTCAGGCAAAAGAGGAGAAAGTTGAAAATAAAAATATGGGGAGAGGCATCAGGTGAACATGAATCAAAGAACAATTTGTATAACAAAATATTATTCTATGTGTATTCGTCAAAATATTCTACAAAAGGCACTGCCGTCGAGGAGATTCCAACTCCGCAGGCCCACAGGAAAGAGCAGAGCTGCTCCTTCCTGCTTCCAGAACTGCCAATCCCTACAGAAAGACACCCCATCTTCCTCTTGCGTATATTATATATGTATTACTAGTATAATTCAAGGTCAAAACATTGTGTTTACATAATAAAAAAGAAAGTTACCACCACTGATTTTTTTTTCCTTGGGGCATCACTGCCCTCAGGTGGTGGGAGCAGGAGGCCCAGCCTTTGCTCCGTGGAGCTGGAATTGAACCTCCATCCCAGTGGGCCTCAGTCCCGTGCACAACCACTACGCCACCGGGGCTCAGCCCCCACCACTGATTTTAACCAGCATTGCTTTGGAGGACCGAGTGAGTAAAGCGAGACAAGAAAGAAAACACATTGGCCTTCGGGTTGTGAGGGAAACGGAGAAAACAGCTACAAGACCTGCACAGAATGCCTGAGACAGGCATTGGAAAACCGAAGCCTTCGTGAGGTTTGCTGTTGTTAGGCACCATCCAGTTGATACTGGCCCACAGCGACCCTGGGCACAGCAGAAGGACAGACTGCCCGCTTCTGCACCCTCCTCGCCGTGGCTCCTGTGCCTGCGCCCAGCGTTGCAGTCACCTTGTCAATCCATCTCCTTGCCACCCTTCCCCTCCTTCACTGCCCCTCCACTGTACCACGTGTGATGGCCTCCTCCAGGGACTAAGACCTGACAATAGCTCCAAAGAGTGCAAGATAAAGTCTTACCATTCTTAACTTCAAGGGGCACTCTGGCTGCACTTCTTCTAAGACAGATTAGTTGGTCCTTCCAGCAGTCCATGGTACTTTCAATATTCTTCTCCAGCACCACAATTCAAATGCATCGATTCGTCTATGGGCTTCTCTACTCAGTTTCCAACTTTCACTTGCACATGAGGCCATGAAGAATACCATGACTTGAGCCAGTTGCACCTTAGTCCTCAAAATAATATCCTTGCTTTCCAATACTCTTATGCAGCAGGTTTACCTAATGCAACTCTGTGTGAGTCCAGGTAAACTAGAGAAACAATTCATAGACACGCATATGGATATAAGGGTACGGTTTATATATAAGAGGAATGGGACCTTGAGAAAACATCCCAATCCAGTCCAGTACAAAGTCATAAGTCCGATATTAGCCCATATGCCCGATACCGGTCTATAACGGCTCCTTCCAACTCACGAAGTCACAGGTCAGTGGGTGCAGAATCCTGGCGCTGGCAGGGGTCTCCCCATGGCTCCTCGCTTCCAGGGCTCAGGGGGGTCCATCAACAGCATCCAGTGGTGGTAGAGGCAACTCAGTGCCGGCAGGGGTCTCCACGTGGTTTCGCCAACTTCAGAGGTCTGTGGTAAGGTAAGGTCCATCAAGGTAAGGCCACATGGCTTCTCTTTCGGCTCCTTCAGCTCCTCGGACGCTGCCATCTTCTCTTGTCTGTGATTCATCTTCTCTGAGACTAACTCCCAACAACTGGGGAGATAGCCTCTCATCTCCACGAGGGAAATATCGCGAGATTTCCCAGAAGTCTCAGGAGAAAACCATGCCCACACAGAGACCTCATTGACTACTCAATGGCTATCTCCAGATTAACAGGCTAGGCTCCACCCCTACATCTCAATCCTGAAATTACCATAAAGCATATGACCGCCACAAACTCATATTTTGATCTCTTTTGATCTGGTGCTTCTGTGAGCATTGTGGATCCAAGCAAAAGAGAATCCTTGACAACTTCAACCTGTTTCCATTTATCAGGATATTGCCTATTGGTCCAGTTGTGAGGATTTTTGGCTTCTTTACAATGAGTTGCAATGTACATTGAAGGCTGCAATCCTTGATCTCCATCAGCAAGTGCTTCAAGTCTTCCTCATTTACAGATTGTGTCACCTGTATATCCCAGGTTATTAACAAGCCTTCCTCCAATCCTGATACCGCACTCTTCTTCATATAACCAGTTTCTCTGATTATTTGCACAGCATACAGATTAAGTAAGTACGCTAGGCGACTACAACCCTGTCACACTCCTTTCCTGATTTAAACCACGCAGCATTCTCTTGCTCCATTCCTATAACTCTTTTGATCCACGTACAGGTTCTGCATGCTGACAGTGAAGTATACTGGAATTCCCATTCTTATGGTTTGTTATGATCTGGATGAATGCCTTGGACTAATGAATAAAACACAAGTGAACATCTTTCTGATATTCTCTGCTTTTAGCCAAGATCCATTTTTTGAATCTCTAGTTGACAGGTAGAGATCCATATCTGTACCCATTCCAAAGAAAGGTGATTCCAAAGAATGCTCCAATTACACACCAATATCATTGATACCACATGCAAGTAAAACTTCCTGCAGAGCATCCAACAATAGTTGCAGTGACAGGGATCAGCCCAAATCCATCTGGCATCAACAATAATATCCTTTATTCCATGTCCACCACTGAATGCGGCCTCAACCTCTAGCAGCTCCCTGTCAATGTACTGCTGCAGCCGTTGTTGATCATCTTCAGCACAATTTTACTTGCATGTGACCTCAATGATATTGTTCTAGGATCTGACCAATTATAGGCCTGGTAGGCCACCTTTCTTTGGAATGGACACAAATATGGATCTCTCCCAGTCAGTTGGCCAACTAGCTGTCTTCCAAATTTCCCGGCATAGATGAGTAAATGTTCCCAGTGCTTCATCAGCTTGCTGAACCATTTTAATCTGTATTCCATGACATCCTGGAGTCTTGTTTTTGGCTAATGTTGTCAGTGCAACGTGAACTTTTTCATTCAGTGCCATTGGTTCTTGCTCCTATGCTGCCTCTTGAAATGGGACAGTGACTGTGAAGCTCTGTTCATCTTCCTTTTATGCCACCTGCATCATGTGCTATTTTGCTCATAGAATCTTTCCATATTGCAACTCAAGGCTTGAATTCTTTCTTGAGTTCTTTCAGTTTCAGATAGGCTGGGCATGGTCTTCTTCTTGGCTTTCTGGGGCTTGGCACATTCCATTATAATACTTGACTTTGTCTTCTCAGGCTGCCCTGGGAAATTTTCTGTTCAGCTCTTTGATTTCATCATCTCTTCCATTTGCTTGAGTGACGACACCCCCAAGAGCAAGGTATTGGGCAGCAGACTTACCCAATGCAGCGCATCGCCTGATCTCTGGACTGCCACTTCCCTAAGCCTTATCGTGGATCCAAGCAAAATAAAGTCCTTGGCAAATTCAATCTTTCCTCTGCCTCCAGTCACTTCTGTGTTCTTTTGTATTCCTTTAGTTCTTTTTGGTACAGCGACTCAGTATATGCTTTCTCTTCTCTTGATGCTTTCTACATCATTCGCTATTATACCCATCAGTCAATATTATACCCATAGACTGTTTCAATATTTAACTATAGAATTGAATTTTCTCGAGTTCCTTTTCATTTTAAGGTATGTTAAGAGTGCTCTTTCTTTTTGGTTTTCTAACTCTAGATCTTGACGCATTGCTTTATCACACCTAATAAAATAAGCCTTCTTGAGCTGCTCCTTGGAATGTTCTGTTTAGTTCTTCATTTCATCATTTGTTCCGTTTACCGTAGCTACTCTACAAGTAAGAGCAAATTCCAGAGTCTCTTCTGACATCATTTTTATCTTTTTCCTTTTTCTGTGTTTTTAATGACCGTTTGCTTTTATTATGCATGATGGTCTTTATGTCCTTCCACCACTCTCAGGCCTTTTGCCATTAGCATCAATGGAGCAAATTTGTTCTTGGAATGTTATAGAATTTCAGATAGAATAGACCCGAGGTTCTCAACTGTGGGTTGCAGCCCCTTTGGGTGTCAAATGACCCTTACACGGGGGCCACCTGATTCAAAACAGTAGCAAGAGTGCAGCTATGCAGTAACAACAAAAATAATTTCATGGCTGGAGGGTCACCACAACATGAGGAACTGTACTAAATGGTTGTGGCATTAAGAAGGTTGAGAACCACTGGAATAAGTTCAAGGTGTTATGTTGTCTCTCATGGACTTGTTTTCATTTTCTTGAGTTTCAACATGAGCTCTGCCCCACAGTGAGCTCCTGACCTGTTTTTGGTTGATGATATTGAGCTTCTGCATTGTCTCTTCCCACAGATGTAGTCCGTTTGATTTCTGTGTTTTCTATATGCAGAAGTCCATGTCATAGTCGCCATTTGTGTTTTTGAAATAAGGAAGTCATTGGCCTTTCAGAATTCCTTCATTTGATCTCCAACTTTGTTTCCCTCACCAAGTCCATATTTTCCAATGACTGCTCCTTCCTTTGTGTTTGCAACATTTGCATCCCAATCACCAATAATTCTCGATGCATCTTGATTGGGTGTTTGATCGATTTCAGGCTAAAGTTGCCGGTAAAATTCTTCACTTCTTCACTTCATCACTGCTTTAGTGGTTGGTGCCTAACTGTGAATAGTAGTTGTACTGACTTGACTTCTTTGAGTGGGAATAGATAGTATCCTATCACAGACAGCATTGAATTTCAAGATAGCTCTAGAAATGTCTGTTTTGGGTGGTGAATGGGATGACATTCTTCTTGATTGTGTCATGCCCAGCATCATAAGCCATATGATTTTCTGATTCCAAAGGCCAAAACCAGCCCACTTCGGCACATGAATGCCCAGAATATAAATCTCCATGCCTCCCATTTCATTATTTGAGAACTTGCCATTTTGTTAGATCCATTCTTCATGCATTCAAAGTTCCAACTGTGCATAGCTGTTTGCAGCTGTGTCTTCTCCTTGTGAGTCGTGCCCAATCAACAAATGAAGGTCCCAAAGGCTTGAATCCATCTGGGTCATGATGGCCAACTCTACCTTGAGGAGGCAGCTCTTCTTTTGTTTTGTTTTGTTTTTTGGTTTTTTGTGTGTGGGCATCACTGCCCCCTGGTGGGAGTAGGAAGGCCAGCCTTGCTCCTGGAGAGCTGCTGCTGGATTTGAACCGCCAACCCTGTGGGCCGCAGTCCCACACACAACCACTACGCCACCGGGGCTCAGCCCGAGGAGGCAACTCTTCCTCAGCCATATTTTGGGTATCTTCCCTCTGGAGGGGCTTGTCTTCTGACACTGCTCTGGCAATGTGTCTAGGTTACTCTAAAGGTTTTCAGGGGCTCATTCTTCTGAGACAGGCAGCCTCGTCCTTCTTCTGAGTCTGTTCTTAGTCTGGGATCTCTGCTGCATTTGAAATGCCCTCGCTCTAGCTTCCGGCATCCCAGCAGCACACAAGCCACCACAGGATGACAAACTGGCAGACAACGGGTAGCCCATCAACC
>PVJH01035544.1:0-19713 GCA_004026705.1 Nesogale talazaci
GAAGGGAGCACTAGGACTGACTGGGATTGCACAACTCGCCTTAAAAGTAATAGAATCATGGGCGGGGTAGGGTGGCGTGGTTTTTAAAATTGATATGATAATGATTGCACAATTCCCATTGATATAATGGAATGATAGAACTATTGAATTATGTGATATATCAATTATGTGCCAATAAAATGGTTAAAATTTTAGGAAGCAGTGCTACTTTTTCCTAGAGGGTCACTATGAGTCAGAACAGACTCAATGAAAATTGGTTTGGGTTTGCTAAGGCTGTTGAAAAATCTTAAGTTTCCTCCCACTTAGAGAACACTGCTACAAAGTCAAGTTGAGGGCTGAGCCCTGGTGGCATAGTGGTTGAGTGCGGGACGGCGACCCACGGGCTTGGCGGTTCAAATCGAGCAGCAGCTCTTCAGGAGCAGGGCTGGGTAGCTCCTACGACCACCAGAAGGCTGTGAGCCACCCCCCCCCCCGAAAAAAAATCAAGTTGAGGGTCACAGGTTAACTCCCCAGAACTTAAATGGGGGATGGCAATGGAATACATCACGAATCCCACCCAGCTAACACTGTACAACCAGGGCCACCCCCTAAATCCCGCCCAGCTAATACTCTCCTAAAACTATGACCACCCCCGAATCCTCAGACTTAGCCATCTTGCAAATGAACTGGGTCGTAATAAAGATGCAGCCAATAGATAAATAGATAGATAATTTCAATGCAATTTCATCACCTCTGCTGAAAATAATTTAAAACACCTGTTCAACTCAACATCATCTTGGTCTATGCAACAGCACGTAAGTAAGCTATCTTATGAGTGCAATTAAATGATGAGACCTCGGAATGTACTTAGTCACTTAGAGAATGAACTTAGTCACCTAAGACCTCCTCTGTAGAGCAATGACTCCACACGAGTGCCCTACACAAACAAACAGCAATCAGGTGGAGCAAGTCCTCCACTTGCCTGTTCAAGGATGTAAGGGGATCTATCAAAGGTCCCCCAAAGTACCCCATATTGTCAAATTTCCCAAAGCTTCTGCTCCAGTTAGACCACCCTTTGTTTTTTCATGGACTCACACATTTTTATTTTGCTAAAATATGACATTTTGCCTCATCTCATTTCCTAATATGAACACAAAGATCATGGTCTTGCCTGTTTTAACCCTAAATGTTATGTTTTAATTCAATCATAAAAAATGCATCGTTTTCTAATCAAATCCACATCACTTGATCTCTGTGTGTCGAAAGTTTCCACCAACAGTGACAACAACACAAAGACAGAAAAGTTCTGGAAATGTCTCTGTTGAGCACTGCTCTCTTAATTCCACAATTCAAGAAAATGTATCAAAAAGAAAGTAACTTTTAAAAAGATGATTTTTGAAAAAATAAAAATTATTTGTTCTCAGTCTTTAAATTCACCTTTTATTGAACTGACTCCTTGGATTCGAAAATGTATCAAAAAGAAAGTAACTTTTAAAAAGATGATTTTTGAAAAAATAAAAATTATTTGTTCTCAGTCTTTAAATTCACCTTTTATTTAACTGACTCCTTGGATTCAGACAAATTTAAGGGGGGAAATTTCATATGGATCTCATACCAGTGAATTTACTTTTTCACATTTACTTTCATATTGTTGACCTTGAGAAATGTGTATTGTGTATCTCCTCTATAAGAGATTACCCTTGTTCCTCAAAAGGTACCAAAATTTACACCTTCCTCGGGGCCTGATAAAGTGAAGAAACATATTTCAGATCATACAGTCGAACCAATCAGTCTTTGACTTACCAGCAATTTCGTGGTGAAAATTCCAACACCTCTCAATCAGGGACAAATGAGCAATCAAGAAAAACACAGTTTCTGGGAGAAAAAGCCTACTAAAAACAGAATACACTCTTTGCCTTGAAGGAAATTACCTATTAAGATGAGTATTAAAGGAATAAAGGGGGTTGGGCACATTTTTGTAAGCTATATAAAACAAAGGGCCCTCTAAGGGAATCTCTCAACAGCTACTGCAGAACAGAGGAAGCTGTTCCCATGTAAGCCTATATTCTGGATGTATTTGGAAAAAGAAAAACCAGCAGCACAGAAAGGGCAATCCTGACTGTCCAAACAGTTAAGCATCGGCCAACCAAATCATCTACTTTCCCACCTGATGCTACCTGCCCACTTCTATGCCCTGGGAGCCCTTGGGATACGAGGGTTCAAGTGCTCTGTAGCTAACTGTTAAGTCAGCAGTCGACCACTGTGTGGGAGAAAGACAGGGCACTCCGCTTGTGAAAGGACTATCTTGGAAACCCTACCGGGGCTGGCCAGCTCAGTGGTATGGGGTCATCAGGAGTCGAAACCAAGTCGGAGGCAGTGGGTTGGGTTTGGGCCTTTGAAAACCCTCTCCCTGGAGAATGGCAGTCCCTAAGGCAACACACTGATGACGCCTCTAGAGCGAAAAGCGAGGGCCCGGACATCTTGCAGTACAATCAACCTCAAGGAATGACTGTTTTGATAATACTTTAGAGAAGTTTTATAGGGCCAGTGGAAGAAACCAGGAGGTCCGCAGAAGAGGCTGAGACCAGCAGGGGCTCTGAAAGGGAAGCTCAGTTTGTAAAAAGGCAGGCTAATCACAGGAAATCCTTTGAACCTAACTGCCAGGGTTATAATGGCAATTTTATTAAAGAATCTTTAAAACATCAAGAAAGGGATTTGTATAACTCCTTTCTTTGAGCAATGAGAGAAAGGGGAAGGGGCGGGATTTACAAAGTCATTTGCTCCTATTTGTTTCCTGTGTCGTCCCAGCTCCAGTAAAGCACAAGTTTGAAAGCGATAAGAACGAGGGAACTGTAGAATGAAAAGCAAGTATGCCAGAAATCAGTCGCAGTTTCTTAAATTACTAGCATCTAACTAGAATTTTCTCACTTGCTGGGAAGACACGTAGTTGGTTAAATATCAAGGAGTCTGTAGGCCACCCTTAAACACAGAGGTATGTCTAATCAACTTACACAATTTATGGCCCACAGTTGAGATTTCCAATACTCATACTTCCTTTTAAAACATCCATCCACCACCATTCTGATTCCATCCAAAATTATTCTTTAAATCCCTGCAGTGAATGGTTGTTGTTTTTTTCATTGATTTCAATCCAGCCCTTCTGCTTTGAATACTGGGAGGGGGAGGGGGAGTGAACACCTCTCCTAAGAGATTCGAAAAGAAGCAAATGGAGTTCAGAATGGAGGGGGGAAAAGGCAAAGGAGAATCTCTTAGGAGTCATTTCATTCTTTAAATATGTCATTTGCATTTCTTCGCAAGCCCAGAGGCCAGGCACCACTCACTGGCGCAACATCATCTTTGTCAAAAGCGCTAAGAGTTGCCAAGTAGTCCCCCAAGGACGGCGTCCCCCAATCTCACCTCATCGGCGCTCAGCTCCTCCATCGCTTTCCTCTTAATGATGAAAGACGGTACGGAAAGATCCTCCTCTTCTCGAGAGCGGGGCGGGAGGGAAGGCGAGTGGAAGGTGTCTACCGGGCTGTCTGGTCCCCCGAATGGGGGAGGTTTCAGAATTGCATAGTCAGAGGTTAAAAAATAAGAACACGAGAGGCACTGAACTGCCTAGGCTTCAGTCGCTCCACACGCCCCAAAGCCTCGCACAGCTGCGTCTGCCCTGAGCAGCCTCCCTTGGCCGCCACTGCTGCCGCCACAGGGTTATCTTTAAGGCGCCACTGACCGCCCTCGGCTTCCCAGGCTGTCCAGACCAGGCAGCTCCGTCTCCAGCTCGTCGCGTGCTCCGAGCTCGCTAATCTTGGCGGCGGCGGCGGCGGCGGCGGCGCGGGCAGCTGCGCTTCCTCCAGCAGATCCTGCTCTCCTCCCTACCTTTCCGCCCCGGCGGGAACAGTCCGGCTGCAAAGTGGATGCCCCGAGGTGAAGCGACCCCACAGGAGCCCCGATCGAGCCCAGCACTCAAGAGGGAAGCCCCTCCCCTCCCAAAGCAGACCGGCCACGCCCCGCCTCCGCGCCGGAGCCCAGGCAGGGGGAGGGGGAGGACAGAACTCGCGATGCCTCTCGCTGGAAGAGTAAATCCTCCTACCCCTCCACCCCTACTCTTACCCCCTCGCCCCACCAAGTATTATTCATCAAAACAACAGGGCGGCCATCTTTGAAATGGATCACGTGACCCCTGTCAGGGAGGCGGGGCTTGGGGGGCTCCAGGACGAGGCAGCCAATAGGCCGCGGGCGTCGCACACCCGATTTCCTCTCTTCGGCGCCCCCTCCCCGCCCCCACCCCTCCACCCCCGCTCCTGCCCCCGCACCCGCGCTGGGTTGGGGGGGAGGGGCGAGAGGGACTGCGGGTGGGAGGGCGGGGCGGCGGGGCGGGGCTAACGCGAGGGCGTAGCGACTCGGTGCCATGGTAACGGCGCGGGGCCCGCGAGCGCCGCAGGCCGGCCCAGGTAGCGTCGAGGAGGGTCGGGTTGGGCGCTCCGGGATGGAGGCCGCAGGCCCGGCTGTTTGCAGGTAGGTACGGGGCAAGGTCTGCCTGAGAGGACAGGACGGACGCCACCAGTTCTCGCGCCGCCTTCCTCGTTCCCAGTCCCCACTGCGTCTCAGCTCCGTGCCGCTGCCCCTCGGCCACAGCGACGAAAACCGTCTCCCTTCTGGGGACTGTGTCAACTGCTCCTCTTTCTCCGTCTGCCTCCCCTCAAAGAAAGCCCAATTAGGAAAAAAAAAACGGCCAACATAGATACAGCTTCAACTGATAGTCTGTTACTTTGCCTTTTTAAAGGGATACAGTGGCTGCCTTCTGTCTCGAGGGGGCCGTCAGGATTTTCGTGGAAACGTGGAAATTAAAAGATCGTAGAATTTTTCCGTGCATCCTTTCAAGCTCCCTCCTATATGTGTGTGTTGAAAAGTGCAGGTAAAAGTGTATAAAAGAGGGCTGAGCCCCGGTGGCGTAGTGGTTGTGCGCGTAACTGCGGCCCACTGGGATGGAGGTTCAATTACAGCAGTGGGGCTGGGCCTCCTACTCCCAACACCGGAGAGCAGTGATGCCCAAAAACAAAAAACAAAACAAAACAAAAAAAAAGTGTATAAAAGAATGAGAGACCCTAAATTCCTTAGTTAAACTTTAAAGTGTACAAGGAATATAATTGGAGTCCAGGGAAAAGAATGATTTTCAGCCAGCCAAAGATAGACATGTTTTCTAGTATACAAATCTAACTAAGCTGAGCATTCAAAGTAACAATAGCATTAAATTTCCAATTTCTCCACATAAAAAGAATGTCCTACTGAGTCTTAAAAATTGCAATTCGGAATTGAAAGAGTTACAATTTTTTAACTTTAACAAAAGAGAGGGCTACAGTTTCTTTGCTGCACAGGCCCGATAAGAAACATGTGAGTGAAAGGAGATGCTGATTGTTTGCGCTCCAGGAGAGGAATTCTATAAGCACCAGTGTTAGGAACAGGTTGACATTAATGTTAATATATTTCTTCAAAATAGTTATGGAAAATTGAGTCATACTGTACAATCCACCTGTTGAAATTATTTTCGTATACTCATAGAGTTGTTGAGCATCCTCATAACTAGATGTGGAATATTTTTGTCACCCCCAAATTGAAACCTTCTATACATACCCAAAGGTAGTCCATTCCACCTTCTTGCTCATACCAGGCAACCACAAATCTACTTTGTGGATCTACTACACAGGTCTATTCTGGGCATTTTATAAAAATAGAATTACTCAATGTTTGGCTTCTTAGGCGTAGCATCTTGCACTTAGCAAAACATTTTCAGATTTTATTCATGCTGTCACTTTGTTACTCACTGCCACCAAGTTAATGCCAGTGCATAGCCTGTAAGACAGAGCTGCGCCTGTAAGTTTCCAAAGCTGTCACTCTTCAGGAGTAGAAAGCCCCATCTTACTCCCTTGCAGTGGCTGAAGGTTTCCAACTGCTGACCCTGGAGTTAGCAGCCTTGCTCATAACCTCCCAACAGGGCTAGCATATACTACTTATCATTTCGCTTTATGGTTGAGCAGATTTGCTGATATGAAGTTAGCACATTTCCCCATACAGCTGTTGATGGACATTTGGATGGTTTCTACCTACTAACGAATATGAATACTGCTGCCGTCTGTGCATATTTGTGTAAATGTTTCATGGGGACAAATGTTTACTTTTTTTTTTTTTTTTTTTTTTAGGCAGCACTGCCCTGGTGGTGGGAGTAGGAGGCCCAGCCTTTGCTACTGTGAGCAGGAATTGAACCTCCATCCCAGTGGGCCGCAGTCCCGCGCACAATCACTACGCCACCGGAGCTCAGCAAATGTTTAAGTTTTTTCAGAAGAAGATGGGAAGAGAATGGCTGTACCCTATGGTAAACCAGTGTTTTAACTTTTGGGGAAATGTCAAATTGTTTTTCCAAATGGGCAAGACCGTTTTTACATTCCCACCAGAAAGGACGGTTCTAATTTTAACACATTCTTGCCATCTTTTAAGGATTGTCCACCCTTTTGATCCCAGTAATGTGAAGTGGTATTTCATTGTGGTTTTGATTTCATTTCCCTAATGCCTGATAGCAGGAACCCTGGTAGCTGCAGTTTAGGATTGAGTTACTTACCTCAAGGTGGTACTGCAGACCCACAAGCCAATCTGGAGGAGAAATATGAAGCTTTATAGCTCCTGTAAAGATTTATAGCCCCAGAAACACTATATTAGGACTCTGGTTCAGAATAGACTAGATGACAGTGAATGGGTTCTCTCATTCTTAGTGAGCATCTTAATGATATCTTTTGCAATACAAAAAAGAAAATTAATTTGGTGGATTCTCTTCTTTTGTTTCCTCTTATGCGTTTGGTATAATGCATTCAGTTTTTTTTGTGAATTAAAGAGCAAGCTTATTAAAGAGAAAGAGAAAAACAGTAGGAAAAAGAAGAAAGACCTGCACAGGTTGAGAGAGACCAAGGCCTATGCAGGGGCCATCCCCAGAGAGAGGCGGGAGATGGCCGCATTCAATTTTTAAAAGGCATTATTGATCATTGAATATTTAATATTGTAGAAAGATTCCCCCACCCCACCCCCATTTAGAGGTTGGGGAAATTATTGCAGTTAAATGACCTTTGGTCTGTAGTGATTACAAGTTGAGCTGTTAACAGCAAGGTCAGCATTTCAAAACCACCAGCAGATCCAAGGAACAAGACTTTCCATTTTTCTAAAGAGTTACAGTCTCACAAACCCACAGGGGCAGTTCTACCTGACCCATAGGCTGGCTGTCAGACCGGATGAACTAGATGGCAGTGAGTTGGGTTGGGTTGGGTGTACCAAGTCAAGTCAGAAAATGATCAGGAATCTTGCTTCTCTCAAAATCCTCTATCACAGAAGAATATTTTGATGCACTAGCTACTACTTAGTGGATATTCAAAAAATAGAGGACAATAATTATAGATTAATTTGCCAAGTAGTGATTCTGTGAAGATTATTCCACCACAATACTTTGTTCACCATAAATTCTATATCCCGGCTGAGCCCCGGTGGCGTAGTGGTTGTGCGCGGGACTGCGGCCCACTGGGATGGAGGTTCAATTCCGGCTCCCAGGAGCAAAGGCTGGGCCTCCTACTCCCACCACCAGGGCAGTGATGCCTAAAAAAAAAAAAATAAATAAATTCTATATCCCACCAAACTTTAACAGTGGTTTAACCTTTTATAATTTCTGACATTTGGATTTCCTGGCATAGAATAAGATGTTTCACTGTTGTAAAGCCAAAGAACAGGGCTGAGCCCCGGTGGCGTAGTGGTTGTGCGCGGGACTGTGGCCCACTGCGATGGAGGTTCAATTCCAGCTCCATGGAGCAAAAGCTGAGCCTCCTACTCCCACCACCTGAGGGCAGTGATGCCCCCCCAAAAAAAAGCCAAAGAACAAATGGATATATATATATATATATATATATATATATATATATATATATAAATCATTTTACTGGAGCCTTGTACAACTTTTATCACAATCCACTCATCCGTTGTGTTAAATACATTTGTACATTTGTTGCCATCATCATTCTCCAAACATTTGCTTTCTACTTCAGCCCTTGGTATCAGCTCCTCATTTTCCCCTCCTCTGTCCCCACCCTCCTCCCTCATGAACCCTTGATAATTTATAAATTATTATTTTTCATGTCTTATACTGATCAATGGCTCTCTTTACCCAATTTTCTGTTGTCTGTCCCCCTGGGAGGGGGTTATAGATCATGGTGGTCAAGTCCCTGATTCTCCCCCCACCTTTCCCTTCCCCTCCTGGTATAACTATTCTCAATATTGGTCCTGAGGGGTTTATCTGTCCTGAATTTACCTTCTTTTCAGCTCTTATTTGTACCTGTGTACATGCTCTGGTCTAGCCAGATTTGTAAGGTAGAATTGGGATCATGATAGTGGTGTGGGGGAGAAAACAAAAAACTAGAGGAAAGTTGTATGTTTCCTTGGTGCTATATGGCACCCTGACTGGCTTGTAGCCTCCTCACACACATGGATATTGGGAGGTGGGGGTGGGGTGGGGGGTGGGGGGGAGGGGGGAGGTGGGCAGGCGGCATCATTGCCATCTGGTGGGAGTGGGAAGCCCAGCCTTGCTCCTGAAAAGCTGCTGCTGGATTTGAACCGCTAAGCCAGTGGGCCGCAGTCCCACACTCAACCACTGTGCCACCGGGGCTCAGCCCCACATGGATATTTATAGGGGGAGTCTCCACTCCCTTCTTTGGGAGTCACATACTCTGGTGCCAATTTGACTAAGAGTGTAGGGGTGAAGTCTAGCCTGTCAATCTGGGAGATAGCCAATGAGACCACTGGGTGAGCATGGCTTTCTCTGAGAATTCTGGGAAATCTCATGATATTTCCCCCATGGAGATGAGAGACCAGAGACTCAGTTCCTTGGAGATGAACTACTGACAAGATGAGATGACCGGGGAAAAAAAAGAAAAAAGATGAGATGACAACATGCTGATCCATCCTGATTCCTGGAGACTGCAGGAGCCAGAGGAGAAGCCACATGGGTTTGCCCTAATGGAACCAGACCTCTGGGGCTGGAGATGCCATGTGGAGACTCCTGCCAGTGCTGAGATGCTTGAGAGGCCACGGGGAGACCCCTACCAGCGCTGAGACACTTCTACCACCAATGGATACTGCTGACGGACCCTGAGCTCTGGAAATGAGGAGCCACAGGGAGACACCTGCCAGCACCAGGATACTTCTACCACCACTGGACACACAAGACTCTGGCCTGTGATTGTCCTGGTGTCATTGCACATGCTGCATGAGTCAGAAGGAGACTATATGGGCTGATATCAGACTTATGACCTTGGACTGGACTGGGTTGGGATGCTTTCTCAATGTTCCATTCCTCTTGTATATAAACCTTTCCCTTATATCCATATGCATGTTTATGAATTTGTTTCTCTAGTCTATCCTGACTAGCACACTTTTTTTCCTTCAATTTAAAATGCTTTTTTCTGCAGTTATCAGGTAACTATAGAATCACAAACATTCTAGATAAAAGCTCTTTGACCATCTAGTGGAGTCTTAGAACTTTTAATGGGCTCAATCCCTTTACTGCATTTGTTCTACCTTCTACTGGTGTGTTTTAACTCACTGAAGTGATGGCATTTCCTTCCCTTCCCTTAGGTAGGGCAGTGGTCAGCAGGCTGCAGCTCACAAGCTATATAAGGCTTGTTCAGTGTGAACGTGCAGCTCTGAAGCTGTAACTTTTTTTTTGGAACAATTTTTTTCTTTGTTTTTGCTTTGTTTTTTGGGGGCATTGCTGCCCTCTGTTGGTGGGAGTAGGAGGCCCAGCCTTTCCTCCTGTGGAGCCGCTGATGGAATTGAACCTCCATTCCTGTGAGCCGCAGTCCCGCGCACAACCACCATGCCACCAGGGCTCAGCCGTGAACGTGCAGCTCTGAAGTAACATTGAAAACATTTGAAGGTTATTATTTCAGATCATGATGATTTCATTTGTTTGGAAAAAAGCATATTTAAGGTTCTTAAGTGATTTTAAAGTTACTAGGAGGACAGGATTGGCTCTTTGGTCTCAGGAGTTTGCTGACCACTGGGTTAGGGGAAGCTTTCTTTCCCATAGTGCCCTGGAGTTGTTCCTGATAGTTAGCTTATATATTCATTGTGTCCCATAGATCCTGGGATCATGCTGCCTTTGAGAATGACCAAGCAGCACACCCTTAGACAAAAGTTCTAAAACTACCCCTAAGTGAACAAGAATTCTTCTTGAATACCAGTGACAGCTGAAGGGAGTAATCAAAAATGTGAGACTGCAAAGACAAGTGACTTTGAGCAGATTTTACTTATTTTTTTTTCCCAGGGAGGTGTTTGTTTCATTAAAAAAAAAATTGGGGCTGAGCCCCGGTGGCGTAGTGGTTGTGCGCACGACTGCGGGCCACTGGGACGCAGGTTCAATTCCAGCAGTGGGTCTGGGCCTCCTACTCCCACCGCCGGAAAGCAGTGATGCCCCCCCCCAAAAAAAATTGTACACACTGTGGCATGTGCACACACAGTGGCCCACACATATAGAGAAGAAAAAAATTTTTTTTAAATTTTTGAGTGGTTTTCTAGTCAAAAGACATTTGTGGAAATTAAGTCTAGGACTTATCATCACTGAAAATAGCTTTCATTGCTGTGCCAGAACACAGGGCGCACTCACTGTATCAAGTGGTTCTGTCTCGTGGCATCTTCCTTTCGATCTACAAAGCCTTTGGCAGACTTCAGGCATCTTTCTCACCATTTTAGCACTTTGGTGTTACATTCATGCCTTCTTTCAGCCCATCTGTCTTTTCTTCCCAACCTGGCTGAGAACACCTTAAACCCCTACCTGATCCCTCAGGCTATGCCTCTTTGTTTCTCTTGAGAGCAAAACGTCTTAAAAGACTTGTCAGTCTGCATTCCCACACCTTCCATTGTCCCCTAATCCACCCCAGTTTAGCCTCTGTCTGTATCACTCAAGGTACAGAGACATAGTCATCCCGGTTGGTAAAGTTGAGCAGCAAAAAAGAGGAAGGCCCTCAAGGAAATGGTTTGACACAGTGGGCAAAAGCCTAGGAACAATTGCGAGGCTGTCACAGAACTGAGCAGCCTTTCCTTCCGTTGTGCATAAGGTCCTGAACTGACTCGATGGCACCTTACTACAGTAATAACAGCAACATAGCACTCAAAGAAACAGTTCTTGTGAAGGCCACCAGCAGCATCCTGTGTTGGACCAGCACCAGTTCACATTTCTGTGTCTATTTCTTACCAGCCTTTCCAGTAGCATTTAATACAGTTAAACATTCTCCAAACACTTCATCTTATATCGACTTCCATAAAGCCATACTCCCCTAGTTTCCTTGTTGCTGTTTCATAGACACTTCTGCCCTCAGTGACCTCATCCAGTGCCATGGGTCGAATGAGCATCAGTAGATGCTGACAGCCAAATATACACAAGCCATGACCTCTTACAGAACTCACGTTCTAGACATGGGTCCACCTGCCCAAGCGATCACTGTACAAGGGCTACCTACAAAGTACTTTGCCTCACAAATTAGCATAGCCATCCAATGGCCTCCAAACTTTATCATCATCCTTTCCCTCATGGGGTCCGGCAGCAAGATTTCTTGGGTCCTATTCCAAATCTTCCTGAGCCTGTTTTCCCCTCCCCTCTAATTCTCCTTGAAACTCACTGCCATTGAGTCAGTTATGACTCCTGGTGACCATATAAGGACAGGGTAGAACTGCATTCCTGAGACTGTCATTCTTTTTCTTTTTTTTTTTTTAGGCATCACTGCCCTGGTGGTGGGAATAGGAGGCCCAGTCTTTGCTCCTGTGAGCTGGAATTGAACCTCCATCCCAGTGGGCCGCAGTCCCGCACACAACCACTACGCCCCCGGGGCTCAGCCCTGAGATTGTAATTCTTTACAGTAGAAAGCCACATTCTCACCCCCACCCCCACTCCCCCACACATGGTATGGCTGGTGGTTTTGAACAGCTGGCCCTGAGGTTAGCAGCCCAATGAGTAACCAGGGCTCCTCCCAACTCTCCTGCAACCCCTGAAGCTATCAACTCTTATCTAGGCTGTGGGATGCAGACAGGACTTTTCCACAATTACATACTCCAAAATAATAAGCAACTGTTTACCAGCATTTGATGGGAAGCCAAGTTAGCTATTCTCCCTAAAGCTCCCAGTTATCTGAGGCCTTTGTGTTTCTCAATAGAGCTGTTGGATGATGGTTTGCTTCCCTTGAAGCCTGTGGGCAGATTCACATGCTTCTGTGATCTCTAGCCTAACCTGTTTAGCCACCTCCAGGAGTCTGGGGTCTGGACTTGTCACATGGGACCCTGGTAGCTCCTTTTCCTATAGTGTGCATGTAGCACAACCCCTTCCTGTGGCGTATTTCCTTGCCTGTAATTAGGGGCCTGACATGGCTCCAGAGGGTATATAAGGATGGGATAGAGGATAGAGGCTCTCTCCTCCTCCCTCCCCTCTTCTCTCTCCTCTCTCCTCTATCTCTCCTGCCTCTCCCCTGTCCCTGAGCATCACAGGCTCTCAGGCCCCTCTCCCTCATCATATAATCCCTTCCCCTACTCTCTCTCCACCTGGACCACCAAGTGGGGTGGAGGTGAGCATGCTACCCTGATGTGATATATGCCTGACTCTTATTGTTTCTCTCATGCTCTCTATATTCTTATTATAATAAATAATAATTATCACTGTACAGCTGCCTATTGAACCCATGATGTATATGTCAGAAGGGGACCACATCTGATACTGGGTCACTTTATTTTTGTTTTTTGTTTGTTTTTTGGGGGGCATCACTGCCGTCTGGTGGCTGTGAGAGCTACCCAGCCTTGCTCCTAGAGAGGTGCCACTGGATTTGAATCGCCAAGCCAGTGGGCTGCAGTCCTGCATTCAACCACTACGTCACCGGGGCTCAGCCCCCACTTTTTTTTTTAGTTTGTCTATCTTTTTTTCTCCAATGATTTTATTGAGGGCTCTTACTGCTCTTTTTTGTTTGTTTGTTTTTGTTTTTTTGTTTTTTGGGCATCACTGCTCTCCGATGGTGGGAGTAGGAGGCCCAGCCCCACTGCTGGAATTGAACCTCCGTCCCAGTGGGCCGCAGTCCTGCGCACAACCACTACGCCACCGGGGCTCAGCCCCTTCCCACTCTTATAACATTCAATGCATCATTTGTATCAAGCATGTTGTACACATGTTGCCATATTCATTTCCAAATATTTTATACTTGAGCCCTTGGTATAAGCTCTTCTTTCCCCTCTCCCCCCCCTTTTTTTAATAAATCATTTTATTGGGGGCTCATGCAACTCCCATCACGATCCATACATACATCAATTGTATGCAGACCACATTTACACACTTGTTGCCATCATCACTCTCAAAACATCCTCCCTCCACTTAGGCCCCCAGTACCAACTCTCCATATCTCCCATCCTCCCTCCCCCTCCCCTATGAATCCTTAATAATTTACAAATTGTTATTACTTCCTCATATCGTACACTGTCCAACGTGTCCCTTCACTCACTTCCCTGTTGTCCATTCCCGAGAAAGGAGGTTATATGTAGATTCCTAAAATTGGTTCCCCCTTTCTATTCCACCATCCCTCCACTCTCCCAGTATCACCACTCCCAACACTAGTCCTGAGGGATCATCTATCCTAAATTCCCCACGTTTCTGACTCCAGTGTACATCCCCTGCTCTAGCCAGACTTGTCTGGTAGAATTGGGATCATGATAGTGGATGGGAGGAAGCATTTGAGAACTAGAGGAAAGTTGCATCTTTCACTGTTAATACACTGTACTTGAACTGGTTCATCTCCTCTCTGCAACCCCTCTGTAAGGGGATGTCACTTGACCTATTGATGGGTTTTGGGTCCCCAAACTGTGCTCCCCTCATTTATAATGATATAACTTTAGTTCTTTGTTGCCTGACACCGGATCCCTTGACGCCTCCATGTGGGCTTTGTTGCTTCTGAGAAGCCAACTGTATGATCCTGACAGTGCATCAGCTGTTCTGAGTGTGAATATCGTCTTGAAGGCTCGGTGGACCGGGATGCACTCCATTCTCTGTTCCTCCCCCTTTATTTGTTCTCTTGTGCTCTGGTCAGGCTTATCTCACTCCCAAGCTGTAGCTTCAGTGCTCTCCTCCAAGGCCACTTTATTGGTCTTATTTCACTTATCTCCCTTTTCAGTTTACTCTTCAAAATACAGTTAGAATGATCCTCTTAAACCATAAATCAGGGGCTGAGCCCCGGTGGCATAGTAGTTGTGCGCGGGACTGCGGCCCACTGGGACGGAGGTTCAATTCCAGCAGTGGGGCTGGGCCTCCTACTCCCACCACCAGAGAGCAGTGATGCCCCCCCCCCCAAAAAAAGAAAGAAAACATAAATCAGATGTCATTTAGTCATTTAGTCATGACTTTCCATCGTTCATGAGATAAAACCCACACGTCATGACCAATAAGACCCCGTGGGATTTGGTCATCTGTTTCCCCCACCTTGTACCACACTCCCCTTCTCCTCGTCTCCATTAGCCTTGGCATCTGATCTTCAATAGGCAAGCTTTTTCCCTCCTGAGACCTTGGTACTTGGCGGCTCCCACACAAAAACCTCTTTCTTTGGCTCCTTTTGCATGACCGATTCCTTCCTTCTTATTCTTCAAATCTTAGTACGAACGTCACCTCCTCATTCATACAACTTAATTGACCTACCTCCTCCTTTTCAGAAGAAAAAAAACAAACATTCTTCAGCACCCCCTCTGGTCATTAAAGACATTTGTGCAATAGTCCATAATTCAGGATGAAGTGTAGGCATCTGCTTTTGGTCGCCCCTACCCCCGTCACTCTAGTGGGCATCACCCACTTTGGGAAACACTTAGGCAGGCATTTATCAGCTATTTTTGGTTGTTCCCTTTTTGTCATGGGCAGTGTTCTCGGAGCTGGGATGGGGGATCTTCCAGGAAGCAGACAAGAGGAGAGGAACAGGCAGGTAGAAATGTGTGAGTGGTGAATCTGGAAAGGATAGAAAACCAAGTGTACAGAGAATTTGAATAATTAAACTTTGAAATCATGTTTCTGTTTAATAAGGGGCAAAGGAAGTTTAGTACGGGGCAAAGGAAGACCAAAGGAGAGGTGGGAGGTCCCTCTGAGCACGACGCAGATCTGCTAAGAGGGAAAGATGGGGAAGGTCTCATTTTGCAGAGAAAGGCTTTCACCAAGCAATGGGTGTCCTCAAACCAAAGTTGCCCATTAAAGAAACCCTTCTTCGTACAGGAATGGACCTGGAATTTGGTGCCAGCCTGAGGGAACAGCCTTGGGAAGTTGACCTTCTCCCAAGTACTGGGGGGTTCAGGGGGCTGCAGCTCTGTCAGCTCCACTCACTTAAAGGAGACCTGGGCAGCATATTCTCTCACTGTAACAGGTGCTATAAGGAAGCACTTAGAGCCTATTTCTTATGTTTCCAAAGAGAAGGTAGAATTTTTTTAATCGTTTTATTTTATTTTTAAAATACATTAATTGGGGGCTCTTACATCTCTTATCACAGTCCATACATCCCTTCAATGTGTCAAGCACATTTGCACAAAGGCCGTCATCATCATTTTCTATTTTTTTTGGGGGGGGCCTCACTGCCCTCTATTGGTGGGAGTAGGAGGCCCAGCCTTTGCTCCTGTGGAGCTGCTGCTGGAATTGAACCTCCATCCCAGTGGGCCGCAGCCCCGTGCACAACCATTACGCTACCAGGGCTCATCCCCCATCATCATTTTCAAAACATTCTCTTCCCACTTGAGCCCCTAATATCAGCTCCCATTTCTTCCCCCTCCCTCTCCCACCTGCCCTCACAAACCCTTGATAAGTTTTGGAATATTTTTTCCATTTCTTACATTGTTCTCCGTCGTCCCTCAATCACCTTTCTATTACTCATCCCCCTGGGAAGGCGTTCTAAATTGATCCTTGTGATAGGTTCCCCCTTTCTCCCCCCACCCTCCCTTAATCCTCCTGGTATCTCTACTCTTCTTGTTGTTCCTGAGGGGTTTCACTATCCTGCATCCCCTGTGTTGCAGGCTCTTCTCTGTAGCAGTGTGCATGCTCTGGTCTAATGAGATGTGTAAGGTAGAACTGAGGTCATGATAGAGGGGGGAAGGAAGCATCAAAGAACTAGAGGAAAGTTGTGTGTTTCATCAGTGCTATCCTGACTCACTCAAGAGATAGAATTTTTATGCTACTTAAAACCTCAATGTACCACCTCATTCATTCTTCTCCAAAGTAGGAGGGATGAGTTAGATATTGAATTTGGTAGTAGGGACTAAACCAGATAGGCTCAGTGCTACCTGAGTTTTCCTTCTCCCCCTGCCAGCCTGCCTCGTGGAAATACTGGTCTGCTTTCTTTCCTGAAATAAGTAAACAGCGATATGCCTTGCCCTTGCAAGCCATCAATGAGCAGGGCATAAAACAATCCCCATTGCTGAGCCGTGGTGGCGTAAGTGGTTGAGTGTGGGACTGAGGCCCACAGGCTTGGCAGTTCACATCCAGCGGTGGCTCTCAGGAGCAGCACTGGTTAGCTCCCACTACCACCAGAAGGCAGTGATGCCCCCCCAAAAAATGTAATATCCTATTTGATCTTCCTTGGCTGAGCCCCGGTGGTGTAGTGGTTGTGCATGGGACTGTGGCCCACTGGGATAGAGATTCAATTCCAGCAGCAGCTGGGAACAAATGCTGGGCCTCCTACTCCCACCACCAGAGGGCAGTGATGCCCCCCCCCCAAAAAAAAACCCCAAAACAATCCCCACTGCCGTAGAGTCAGTCCCAGCTCCTGGTGATCTCTTTAAGCTGAGACCATGAAACCTTACAGAAACAACCAGCCTCATCTTTATCCCAGGGAGGTGCTAGCAGCTTTGAACTGCCAACCCTGGTGTTAACTAGTTGTTGCTAGGTGCTGAGAGTTGGCTCTGACTCCTAGCAGCCCCATGGAAAATGGAAGGACACTCCACCCGACCGTTCCTATGTTTGAGCCCATTGTTGCAGCCTCTGTGTCAGTGCGTCTTCCTGAAGACCTTCCTCTGTCAAGCTGCTCCTCGTTGACCAAGCATGCTGTCCTTCTCCAGGCACTGGTTTCTCCTGTCAACATGTCCAAAGGACACGAGATGAAGTCTCACCATCTGCCTCTAAGGAGGATTCTGTTTGTGCTTCTTTCTTTTTTTGGAGGGGGGCGGTAGACTGCTCTCTGCGGGGAGTAAGTGGCCCAGCCTTGCTCCTGGAGAGGTGCTGTTTGTACTTGTTCCAAGACAGATTGGTTTGTCCTTTTGGCAGTCCGTGGCACCTTCAGTACGCTTCACCAGCACTAGAATTCAAATGCATTGATTCTTCTTCGGTCTTCTTTATTCAATGTCCAGCTTTCATATACATATGAGGCAATTGAAAATATAAGTACCGGGCTGAGCCCCGGTGGCGTAGTGGTTGTGCGCGGGACTGCGGCCCACTGGGACGGAGGTTCAATTCCAGCAGTGGGGCTGGGCCTCCTACTCCCACCACCGGAGAGCAGTGATGCCCACAAAAAAAAAAAAAAAAAATACAAGTACCATCCTTGCTTTATGAGTCCTCGTGCAGCACAATGACCCAAGGCCACATGTTAACAGTCCAGTGCTTACACAATAGCACCACTATGGTTCTCTGGAAATAATAGTTTCCAGTTTGGGGGTGAAATAGTAGCTCATTATATTTTCCCCTTAAGCCTCCCCATGTCCTCCTCCTTGGTGCTATTTCTGAATCGCTTCTAAATTGAGAGCCCCCCACCCCCACCCCAGAAAATTCCATCACAGCTATGAACAGGAGACGAGGCCCACTCGACGTGCGCCGGGGGCTCACATGTTCACAGTTACCCCTCCTGGACCTCCACCCACACTCCTTTCTTCCTCACTGCTCATTTATTGTATGCCCTGTCTTATTTTCATTATCAAAATTTGAAGTGCTTAAAAGCATTTTTTGAAGTACTTCCTGGAGAACCCAAACTGTGAGGCCAGAAACCTGATCCAAAGGGTTTAAAGAACCATACCCTATTGACATCACAATGCCAAATTTTTGCAGCAGTAGTTTGCCAGGTCTTTCTTCCATAGCACCTTTGAGTAAACTCAAGCCTCCAAACGTTAGTTATCATTTGAGCACACCCACCATTTGCATCACAGCCATATATAACAACTATTTTGGGTTTTTTGGGGGGAAGGATCACTGCCCTCTGGTGGTGGGAGTAGGAGGCCCAGCCTTTGTTCCTGTGGAGCTGGAATTGAACCTCCATCCCAGTGTGCCGCAGTCCCGCGCACACAACCACTACGCCACCGAGGCTCAGTCCCAAGACTAGACTTTCTATGGTTGTAAACTCTTGCGTCTCAGAAACCCACAGGGGTTCGCTATGAGTCAGTGTCAACTCAACAGCAGTGAGTTTGGATAGTGGACTCCGAATGATCAGTGCTTTAGAGGAAAACAAGCAGAAGGCAGTGAAGTTGGAGAATGCCGTTTTCATTGTACAGAGAGTGGTCAGAGAAGACCTCACTGGGCAAGTAGCATTTGGGGACAAACCCGAAGGCAGTGGCCATGTGAGCCGGTGGATGCCAGTGGGAGAGTGGCAGAGGCAGAGGGAACAGAGGAGATAGGCCCTGGGGCCTGGAGTGAGTCAGGTGGTCGGGTGGCTGAAGCAGAATGAGCATCACAAGAGGATGGAGAAGATGCCTGTGGCTTTCACACTCAGATGGGAGCTGGTGGGGCCACGGCTCTCAGCCTTCCTGTCATACAGCTCCTCAGGTGGTGGTGACTCTGCCCTCCCCCTTGCAATCATCAACTTACTGTCATTGCTACTCCATCATTTTGCTACTGTGATGAATCAGGCGACCCCTGTGAAAGGGTCATTTGACCCCCAGAGGGGTCACGACCCACAGCTTTAGAATGGCTCCCACATTTTAAAAAGAGATCCCCCCAGGGCTGAGCCCCGGTGGCGTAGTGGTTGTGCGTGGGACTGCGGCCCACTGGGATGGAGGTTCGATTCCGGCTCCCAGGAGCAAAGGCTGGGCCTCCTACTCCCACCACCAGGGCAGTGATGCCTTAAAAAAAAAAAAAAAAAGAGATCCCCCTGACTGACTTGTTCACAACAGATGAGAGGGGAGCCCTGGCCATGTCTCGGTCACACTTTGGGCTGCTGACCACAGGGCAGCAGTTATGTAGGGTTTCTCAGGTGGGAAACACCTCTGTTGTCAGCTTCGTGTGAGAAGGAATTCCAGCCAGAACCTGGTATGTGATCCAAGTGGGTTTTTATAAAGGGCGGGAGAACTTTCCGGTTTTACAGCCCCCCAAAAGTGCATGCTATGTCAGGGAAGCATGCTGGGGCTCACAACGGAACACAGGCAACGTCCTGGGACTGTACCCACGTGGTGACCTGAGGCCAGAGAAGTAGCCACGCTGCCTGAGCTCAGAGCAGGTTCCCAGGGGAGAAGGACAAGCCATCCCGCACTGCCCAGGTATTTTGAACCTCTGGCTGAGAAGGCGTGGTCGAAGGCGTGGGTTGACCGCACTGGCTGACTTAAGCTCCCTGGACCCAGTTGGGCTGCTCAGATGTAGCACCCATCTGGCTGACCTGGAGCATGCCCAGCTAAAGGGTCCTCTTGGCTGTTTCCGTCCCCACCTTCTGTAAGGGGCCTGTGCAGACACGGCAGGGA
>PVJH01035545.1:0-19613 GCA_004026705.1 Nesogale talazaci
GTACATGGTTGCACATGTGACACATGTATGTGTACAGCCATATTGGACATGCATATGTGTACATGGCTGTATTTGTGTGTGCACAAGTAAAACTCTTCCCTTAGGGACTGAGTCCCAGGAGCAGAAAGGCAGGTCTGTCTATGTTTTCCTGTTCCAACAAGGCCTCTCTGACAAGGGTCCAGCAGTTTCCAGAGAAGGGCCTTGAGACCTGGAGGCCCACAAAAGAAGACCATCTTCGAGGATAAAATGAAGAAACACATGCAGCACAATAAGCCTGCTCAGCCACTGATGGCATACCCCAGTTCAAGTCCTGCCCTCCCTGAGCCACTCAAACCTGCCCTCTGAAAGCCTCTGAAAACCTCCCCTCTGAAAGCAGATTGAGGCTGGGCTCCTCCTCAGAGCTCTCTCAGACTCTGCAGCTGGGGCCGTGCAGCCTCCTGCTGCTTAGGCAGCCCCTACATTCCAAACTCCCAACACCCACTGACGACTGGGGATTCCCACGCACAGCAACTCAGATGACAGCAGAAGTGCCCACAAGACTCCTCCAGCTCTCCATCTTCACGAAGCAGGCAGCCTCATCTTTCCTCACAGAGCCCCTGGTGGGTTTGAACCACTGCCCTCTGGTTAGCAGCCGAGTTGATCAATGGTGCCTTACCAGGGCACTATTAGCAGCTGGATGGATTGTGTGTCTCTGTTCTCAGTGTGAGAGGATGCCAAAGACACTGGGACCAGGTGGCATTATCCTTCCCACCTCCACAGCCAGGAAGGGGACCCTCAAGACCTGAGTCATCTACACACTGCTGAGAGTTCACCCCGGAAAGTTTTGAAGATGAAGATGTGAGGATCTAGAGGAGCCCGGAAGGCTTTCACATCCGAAAGTGGGAAGTAATTTCTGAGGTGTCTCTTTGTAGCCAGATAGGGACCCTTGCAATCTTTTTCACAAGTACGGTTCCACAACTTTAAATATGCGCCGAGCCCCAGTGGTGTAGTGGTTGTGTGTGGGACTGTGGCCCACAGGGTTGACGGTTCAAATCCAGCAGCAGCTCTCCAGGAGCAAGGTTGGGCCTCCTACTCCCACCAGGGGGCAGTGATGCCATATACACACACACACATACAATAAGATCATCAGGTCCATCGCTGATACCCATCTCCCATTCTTTATCACTCTCAGCAAAAGCTCAGAGTCCCCACCTCCCCTCATACACGTATTCACTGCCTTTAAGTGGAGTCTGACGCACAGCTGCCCCATAGCACAAAGGAGGGATACCCCACAGGAATTCCAAGACTGCGGTTTGAACTGACACAGACTACCTCTTCTTCCTCCCTTGGAGGGGCTGGGGAGTTGGAACCACTGATCTTTTAGCTTGTAGTATGCCACCTTAACCATGGTGCCACCAAGGATAAGCTTACGTTTAGATGCCACCCCCAAGTGCCACTGCTATCGCGCCCATTCCAACACAGAGTGACCCCACACCATAGAGCAGAGTGGCTTATCAGCTTCCCAAGGCTGGGAAGTCTCCCGGGAAGTGGACAGCCTCATCGTCCTCCCATGAGGTGACTGGTGGATTTGAACCACTGATCTCTCCAAGACTCGGTTTCCTGCAAAGAAGTCCTATTTCTGCAACCTAGTTTGGAGGGTCCCAGTGGTGCACTGGGTCCACAGTGGGCTGCCAACCTTGGGTTCACAGTTCAAGAGGGAGGAGGAGGAAGCGCTCTGTTCCCGTGAGGAGTGACAGTCTCAGAAAGGCACAGGGTCCGTTCTGCCCTGTCCTGTGGGGTCACTGTGGGTTGGAATGGACTTGGCTGGGAGTGAGGTTGAGGTTGAGAGCTGGTGGACGTCGGGAGCAGACTAGATGAGAGACACAAAAGCAAGGCTTCAAAGGAGAAGTAAAGCAAGAAAGCGCTGGTGTGGAAGGAGCCAGCCACATTCTCCCTTGCCCTCACATGCCTGCAGAATCCCTCTCGCTCCATTTCTATGCACGTGCTCCCTCTGCCAACTGCACACCACCGCAGGCCCTCCGATCGGTCTGAACAGCCTTCTCTTTGCCGTTCTCTGCACCAGCCAGGCCACTTTTGGCAAATCCCCGCTTCTCTTGGACCCTCAGGCTCTTATTGAGTGAGGATCATAACGGCTATCATATGGCTCTGGCGGGAGCCCTAGTAGTGCAGCGGCTGAAGCACTGGCCTGAGAGATCAATGCTACAGAGTGTGACCTCAGAGTTCCTCAGGCCTCCCTGTCCTCTGCCTGCTGTCCTCTCTCAGAGAGCCCGGGGTGTCAGGGAGCAGTCGGTACTGGCCCCTGGGCTGACCCCTGTGGAGACTGCTGGTTTGGTTCCAGGTCACCGTGATAAAGAGTCACATGACTCTTCTAATGCCCTAGCACACATAAAACCCATGCTCATACCAGATGATGGCTCAAATGTGCACACAGTGAAGATGTTTGAAATGCGGTGGGGATGGCCAGTGGGGCACACAGAGACCCCAAAAGAGCTTGTGTGATCAGAAGCATGGTGCTAAGGGAGGCTTGAGGAGGCCACGAGGTCGGTGAGCACAACCCAGCACAGTCCAGTAAAGAGGTTTACCTGAAGGCTGGCTGTTCAAATCCAACCAGGAAGGCCTCAGAGAAAAGTACTGACAACCAGTTTTCTTGCAGATGGTCACCAAGAAAGCTGGCTCTCTGGAATGGTTCCTCCTGACTCCAGCAGAACAACGGACCATCGCCATGGGCTTAGCTTTTTTTGTTCCTCCTCTCCTGGTGTCTCTTGGACCTCCATTACTCAGCATCTTAGAAGCCGCTGAACATGGCCTTAATCAGGAGGAGGCAGGCATAGGTTGTAGGTGGAGATGTTGCCTGTGGCTGTACCAGATTTCTGGGAGATTTATCTGCCACCATCCTGGTGTATGCTATACACATTAAAGCAGCATGCTCCAAGGAATGCCAGCTACCTGAGTCTGGATTTATAAGACTCGAATGAGTGATTTTTATTCCATTATTAAAGGCTTTCTTCTTCTTCTCACACTATCAGAATAATCCTCAGAAGGTTTCTTAAAAGAACATCCGAGGTCTCCCACAATGCTTTTAAAAGGCAATTGATTGCACATATTGCATTAGCATTCCACTGCCTCCCAGTGTGCTGTGTTCAAAATGGCATGTGTCCACTCATAGCAGCCGATGCCAACAGGAACAGCAGCAAGTCCAGCTGCCTTCCTGCTTGTTTCAGACAGACTGGAGGTGGACCCGGTCCATGAAACATTGACCTCCTTCCGTCCAATGGCACTCAGGGGAAATGGCTTTATGAATCCGGGCCCGCAGAGGAGCTGGGTAAGATAGTAGTGGGAACCTGGTGCTCCCTCTCCTTGGTGGCCAACCTTCTGAGGACAGCCTCATCTCTCTCAGAACCTACTCTCCTCCTCTATAAAGTGCAAAGGACGGTCGAGACCAGTGGCTTCTACCCATGTATTTGTTTCAAAAAAAAAAAAAAAAAAGATTGAGCTGCTGACTCCTTCTTACCCCAAACAAACCATTAATCGGAATCCCTAAATATGCATAAAACAAATAGAAGCAAGTAGCTGTGAACTGGACGTTCCCCCCTCCCTGCCGTCTCCTTTTCTTCTGGAGAATGTGTGGGAATTCTAGGGTTAAACTGTCCTGCCAGCGTCTTCCTGCTCCAGGGATGCCTACAAGGTCTGGACCTCTGACGTGGAATGCATTGAGAGCTCAGGTAGGTCATAAGGCTGTTGCAAGCCTCTGTTTTCTCATCTGTCAGGTAGCGGTTTTCAGATGATACTTGGAGAGTTTTCATGAAGAAAGCTACCAGAACCTCATCCAGCATGCACAGAGCATGTGCATGTGGGCATGTATTTAGTACGTGTATGTAAATGCGAACGCATTTATATCCCAGGTGACAGCTCGATGTTCTCAATCCTGGGTTAACCACACAGCGTCTTCCACTCAGTCAGGTGTGTGGCTTCTAGCTCCCTTGGGGACATGGCCCTTTCACTAAGCCCCACACAGTGCTTCTGTCCCAGGGTAAGAGGTATGGCAAAGCAGTGTTCCCTCCTGTGGTACACAGGGTCACTACAAATTGGAAGCTTTCCAGTGGCATCTGGCAACCACAAAGAGGACACACTTCCTTTCACACCTACGCCAGATTGGGGGTGGCTTCCTTCACCAACCATGGACACAGGGACCTACAGGTACACTGGCAACACGGGTATACTCAGCAACACTGGGGTACTCTAGGGAGGGAGCGAGAAGCCACATGGATATCTTGCTTCTTCTCCACCATGACTCCCTATAATCTTCAATGTAGGCATTGGCCTGGGACTCCACTACTTTCGTAGACATCCATGTGCTGACCCAAATCATAACTAATGGGAATAATGTCAACCCAGGGATTAAGACAGGATTACTTTATCAGACTTGTCAAACATGCCACATTGTTAATCCACATGACTTACACAGTGAGCTGAATGATGCTTCCTATCGGCTTTCCCAATGGATTTCATTATCAGAGTTGTTGGAAACGTCACATGGTAGACCAAGAGCATTGAGCTCATGGGAATAATGATGGGAATAATAACAGCTGGGGGTGGAAGGTTACACTGTGTTTGTCAGACATGCCACACTGTTGACTCAGATGAACTTCATAGCCTTGTGTGAATGGCATGGCCTTGTGTTAGTGCCCAGATCTTATCTATTGATTTGTGTTTTCTGGACAATGAGTGCTGGCGTTCTAGCCCCTATACCAGCATGTAAGGATGGGTTAGGAGCTGTTCTACTAAGCCCAAGGTCATCAGTCTGTTCCCACAGGATTTTCAGTCTTGGAAGCCCACAAGGCCACTTCCACTCTGTCCAGTAGGGTCACTCTGTGTCAATGGCAGTGGGCTGGGTTGGGCATTTTTCTACCTATGCACATGATATCACATTCTTTGTTATGTGAGTGAGACCATGATGATATGCAGTGTATCTTAAACTGAATTATTCTGAGCTTGAAGATGAATGGCCTGGAGACAAAGTCCAACAGATGCTGGTGAAGACAGACATTGTGTGAAGATTGGCAAGGGGCAGAGGAATGCGGTTACAGGCGCTGAGGAGACAAGGAACTCCCAGGGGGTCCACTGAGACAGGGCCTTCCTCAGGGCCAGCGCACCAATGCCGGACTTCTGGCATCCAGCAAGGAGAGAATGACAAACCCTTCTCTTTCAAGGCCAAGCATAGGATTTTATGGTGACATCCCCAGGACGTGGAGACGCCAACTGCATGACAGGTTCATGGTCACCTGGCTCAGGTCATCTCCCTGGAGCTGTGAATTGTGATAAGAGTTGTATGAGCGCCCCCCCCCACCCCCCGCCCCACACCAAATGATTTAATTAAAACATTTTAAAAAGCAAAGTCTTTAGATGCCTGCTGGCAGATATCACTGTCCCTCATGCTCTCTCTAGGCACATGAACTGAGGCCTGTCGGGTGGGCACTTGGAAGAGGTTTTGTTAACCTGGAGGTCTGTGTTCAGGACTTGCTATTGCTGGGGAAAACTTCAGTGTTGGCCAGTTCCACAGCTGTGACCCAACAGACTTTCCGGGACCACTGGTTGGTGAGCTGGGGGCAAATCCCTGAAATGACAACTCCACTTGAAATTGTGACACACGCAGGGAAGTACCTGCCTACCTCAAGGCTGGTAGGGACTTGACAGCAGGACCTCAGAACTAAAGCTTGAGAATTTGTGGCTGGAGGACATTCTTCCAACTTCAGGGGACTCGTTTTAGGCATTGGGAGTTGGGGGCTGCATTTACTGATCTCTCAAGGGTCTGGGTGGGTGAGGCTGCCGAGCTGGTCAGGCCCCAAACAGGATTTGTAGGAGACAATGGTTGCGAGGTAGGGACTCATCCCAGAAACTTCTCATATCTTATTTGACTTTGTTTTTGGCAGTCATGTGCATAGTTAATTTCATGATTGAGATGTAGGGGTAGAGTCTAGCCTCTTAATCTGGAGGTAGCCAATGAGACCTCCATGTGGGCATGGCTTTCTCCTGAGACTTCTAGGAAATCTTGCAGTATTTCCCTCATGAAGATGAGAAGCCATCTCCCCAGTTGTTTGGAGTTAGTCTCAGAGACGATGAACTATGGACAAGACAAGATGGCAGCATCTGAGGAGCTGAAGAAGCCAGAGGAGAAGCCACATAGCCTTCCCTTGATGGAACCAGACCTCTGAAGCTGGAGAAGCCACATGGAGACCCCTGCCAGTGATGAGTTGCTTCTGCTACCACTGGATGCTGTTGATGGACCCTGAGCTCTGGAAGTGAGAAGCCATGGGGAGACCTCTGCCGGCGCTGGGATCTGCACCCAGTGGCCTGTGACTTTGTGAGTCAGAAGGAGACTTTATAGACTGGTATCGGGCATACGGGCTAATATCAGACTTATGACTTTGAACTGGACTGGGTTGGGATGCTTTCTTAATGTCCTATTCCTCTTGTTTATAAACAGTACCCTTATATCCATATGCATGTCTATGAAATTTGTTTCTCTAGTTTACCCGGACTAACACAGTGTTCTCACGACAACCCCACAGAGGAGCCATCTTTGGCTGTTTTTGCCCCAGCAACAAGCAGTGTCAACCGTCAATGATCTGCGCCACCTTCGGAGGAGATGTGTATAACACAAACCACTGGGCCCCACCCAGGGAGTTTCTGATCCAGCAAGGGGAGTAGGGGTCAACACTGTCCCTTTCTAACCAGATTCCAAGGGGGTGGCTGCCACACTTTGAAAACCACCATTTGAAAATAACAGGCTGGCTGAAATGCAGCAAGGTCCAGGCTGTGGCTGGAGACCAGACAGCTGTATCTGTTTCTGAGCCAAGCCTGGGGCTGGAGGAGCGTGGCTTCACTTAGGGGGCACAATGAGGGTACCCGAGGTCAAGCTAAGGGAGTCACAGACATTCAATGTCTCTCTTTCAACAGCTGCATACCACCATCTATTTGCCAAAGCAAGTCCCCAGCTCAAAGGCTGCCTTAATAGGCTGGGGAATTGTACCTTTCCACCGAGGTAGTACGAGTCGCGGTGGCATGCTAGATAGAGCATTGGGCTGCTAGAACACCAACAGTTTGGAACCACCTGCCACTCCTTGGGAAAAAGAGGAGGCCTGCTTCTCCCAGAAGGAGTTAGGGTCTCAGAAACCCCCAGGGGGGCAGTCCTACCATGTCCTAGAGGGCGGATCACTCTGCATTGGAAGGGATCTGATGGCCACGTGTGTGCATTATAGAGGCAGTTGGATAGAAGGAAGACTGGCCGTGTGCTGAAGAGCGTGACGCACATTTATGTCCCTGCTTGCCCTCAGCGCGATGCGGCCTCCCAGCGACCACACAGGAGGGAGGAGAACGGCCTCGTAGGGCTTTCCTGCCTGTCACCTTTCCAGAAGCAGATCTCAGACTGGGTTGGTGGATTTGAACCACAAGCCTTTTGGTCACCCGCTGAATGTTTCATCGGCGACCTCCAGGGATCTGTGTTTGGACCATCCGTGCCAAGTCCTAACAATCCTGTAGGTCAAAGTCGATCTGTCCCCTTGTGCCTTCAAGGCTGTAAATCCCCAACGAAGCAGAGAACCACGCCTTCCTTCTACAGAGTGGCCAGGGGTTGCTAACAAGGGACCTTTTGGTTCACAGTCACGTGCCTCCCTGTGGCATCTAGAACGGAGCGGACCCATGTTGCTGGGGTGCGAGGGGCCCTCTTAGCCTTGTGGTGGACTGTAAGAGAAAGGAAGCAAGCTCGGGGTGAAGTCAGGACTGACCTGGAGTGAAGTCAGGACTCTCCCAGCGAAAGTCTCCCAGTCAGTCATGGGCTCCTGCCAGCCTCAGTTCTCCCCTTTTACCACCCAGAGCCATGGCCTGCTTCTCCATTTCTGGCACATTGGTGCATTCATGAAAAATAATCCAGGTGCCCTTAAGAGGAGACTGGCCTGGAATTTCAAGAGAAGGTTGCAGGTAGTGAGACCAGCCTAGGGTGGAGGGGCGTGTTCTTATTTCAGAAAGGGGCCAGGGGAGCACCGATCCTTTCCCCATGGGTGGTGGTCAGCCCCGCCGTCCAGAGACTTCCCGGCCTGCTCTAACATAGAAGCAGCTTCACTTTCTGTTGGCCCGCGCCAACACATAGTCTTTTCTGAGCCCTAGGACATAGACCAGCTGCTCCGTGGGGTGAAGCTGAGGCAGGTTGCTTCTGAAAAAAATCGTAGTCTTGGCCACCCTGATGGGGCATTTCTGCTCTGTGTGACAGGGTCACTGTGGATTGGCCTCCACACAAAGGCAATATGTTTGCTTAGGGGTTTGGGGTCTCTGGTAAGTTCTGGATTGGGGAAGCCAGGGTGTTTGATTGGGCCTGACCCCACTCAGTTTTCCTCTCAGGACTTCTTGTAAAGGCTTAGAATGCACTCAGTGACCTGTGCTCAGGATGACAGTTTCTGGGATACAGCCCGGAGCACGTCCCAGTTACAGCCAGTGGGTCATGGACCAGTCTGCTTGTTTCTCCTTATGTGCTGTACAAAAAGCTGTCTCTCACAGTCAGCTCCTGCCCACTCTGGTGTTTACCAACATGCCTCCATTGTGATGATCAGGGGCTATCCAATGGGCCCCTCAGCCACTCTGGCCCTGGCTTCTGCTCAGTGCCGTGATCTTTCTAGGACAGCAGGCTGGGGACTCGGCCTGTCCAGTCCTTCCTTCCTTCCTCATCCTCCCTTCCTGTTGTGGCCAGAGGGATGATTGATGTCCCCGCTCTGTACCCTATCACGTGTCAAATACACACTCATGATTCAGATGATCTCTCAGGTGATGTCCACCCCAGGATGACCTTGGGCTCCAGGGAAAGAGACGGCTTGCAAAAGGGCCATAGGGACTTAATCACTGTCACTGAGCACCCACCACCTTCCAGTCCCTGCCATGTATTAGTCTCCTTTGCATGTTGCGGCCTTCTCGGCAGCCATTCCTCCTTTTCCTGGCCCCAGTGTGCAGGGTATTTCCTCTCAGGACTACCTCCCCTTCTGTGAGGATGAATACTAAGCAATATGATGCATCAGCTCCACCCTACCCTTTTTGGTGATTTCATGGGACCAGCCAATCAGCTGGAAGAACTGCTTCCTTGGGGGTGTGGCCTGCACTCAAGCTATAAACGAGTGTGCTGGCAAAGCTGACTGGCTGCCATTATGACCCTGCAGTCTTCTCAGTCGCTGATCCCAGACCTCCCGCTCGTCAACCGACCTGCAGATGTGAGGTCCATCAGCCCCTGCACCTAAAGGTGTGGCACAAGTCAGGAGTCCATCATCTGACCAATGGATGTGGACTTAACAGCCTCTACAGTTGTGGAGTCATTCTTCCTCTCTTGGATAACGCCTTTCTCTTGGTGGGCTGGTTCGAGCCCTGTCTTTACAGGCTGAGCAGTGTGACCACACAGGCTCGTAGGGCACAGGGGTTAGGCACTTAGCTTCTAACCAAAAGGCCAGCAGTTCAAACCCACCAGCTACTCTGTGGGAGAAAACACGTGTAAGCGGCTCCCATTGAGATTTGAGTTTAGGGAACCCTGGGAGTGCTTTGATCCTGTCTCTGAGGCTCACTGTGAGTCAGAAGAGACCCAACAGCACCCAAGAGCAACACAGCGAGTGGGCCATAAAGGAAGCTCTTCTGAGGCTGGCTGCGGTCACTCCTGTCCTTAGCAGGTGAGTCTGGACTCAGATGCGAGGCAGTCCAATGCTTTAGTCACTGCTCCATCATACCCCACTCTTGGGAACAGTGCGGGTCCAGATCATGTCTCTTTCCATTCTACAGAGTGTTACCTTGAGTCAGTAGATTGGAAGGTGATTCACTACAAGAAGTGGTGGTGGCTGGAAACCCTGGATTTGTGTGGTGTGGTGGTGACATAATCTTGTGTCGACTTGGAGGTATTAAGAGCAAAGGGATGGAGTTTCGCCTGTTGATCAGTTGACAGAATGATCATACCTTATTGTGGGTGTGGCCTTCTCATGAGGATTCTGGGAACTTCCTCTCTCTCTTCCTCTGCTTCACCTTATTGTTGGGGAGTCACACTCAGAGAACCAGAGGAGCCACCAGGAGACCCTGGCCAGCGCTGAGATGCCTCCACCAGCATTGGATCCACAAGATTTGCACCCCAGAGGTCTGTGATCTTGCTGCATTTTGCATCATTGCATGCACTGTGTGGGTCTGAAGAGTAATTTATGGACTAGTAGAGGACTTATGGACTTGACCTGGACTGGGCTAGATGTTTTCTCAATATACAATTGCTCTTTGATAGAAAGCCCTCTTTTACACATAACTGAATATCTCTGGATTTGTATCTCTACTCAACCTGGTCTCACACAGATGGTTAAAGTTTGCAACTACAGACCCTAATGTCAGGGGATCCAGTCCACCCAAAGGTGTCTCAGAAGAAAGGTCTAACAATCTCCTTCTGAAAAATCTGCCACTGACCACCTAGCAGAGCCTCGTTCTACTGTGGCCCCACAGAGTCACTGGCTTCTGGCTAGCTCTCTCAAGCTCTTTGTAGTCATCACAGCAACATGGAGACATTGGCATGTGGGTGACCATGCAGTGGATGGCACCGGGAGGGAGTGCAGCAAGAAAACCCTCAGGGATCAGCCCTTCCACTACTCCACATTCCAAAGCTTGAGGCCCCCTGTGTGGGGTTCTGATTCTCTGAGTGGTTAACCAGGTAGGTGTGAAGGCCAAGACCTTTGTCATCTCTGGCTTATGAGATGATGTCAGGCATCAACCTCCCTCCCAGGGTGCTGTTCGACCAGGTCTTATCCAACCACATTGGCAATGAGGTCGGAACTGTGCCAGGGACACCAATATGGACTCACTCCGTCAACGCACAACCTTGAGGGTTGGGCGTCAAAGGACCCCCGTTGGGAAGACAAAAGGCTATAAGAGAGATTAGCTTTGTTCACACTCACATAATAACCATGGTGGGCAATTGTGGACAATACCATCAGGGATGCCTGGTCTCCTTAGAGCTTGACAATCTTGTCAGATGCTCCTCCCTTGAGCAGCCCCCAAGTGGCCAACCAAACCAACCAAGCTGAACTCCCTGCCGCCAAGTCCCTTCCCAGCCATGGTGACCCTGTAGGACAGAGCAGAACAATCCCTGTGGGTTTCTATGGCTGTAAGTCTTTATGGGAGTAGAAAAACCCATCATCCATGGAGCAGCAGGTGGTTTGAACTACTGACCTTCTGCTTCGCAACCCATCTCCTAACTCATTCTGCCACGAGGGCTCCCTGAGAAGTGGCCAGGGCAGGGATGATATCATTTTCACAAGATCAAGCCCTTTGTCTCCCTCAGGGTGTCACAAATGAAGGGAAAAGTTAAAGCAAAGATTCAGGTCATCTAACATAGAGTGGTGCGATTACCCGCCCTCATTTCCTAATTTTCTCCCTTTCTCCCTCCATCTTTCTGTCTTCCATTCGTCCTTCCTCCCGTCCCTTTTTTTCCATCCCATACACTCACTGAACAACACGACTCTTCCCTTGAGCTGCCTGGCTCATCAGTCCCTGGAACAAGTCCCTAGAGCACTTGAGTGGAGATTGGACACATTCTGTGTGTCTGTGAGCCCTGGAGAGTCTGATGAATGAAAGTTGACTCCTGCCACAAAGATCTCTGTCTAAGGCAAGAAACACAGCACCCCCCCAGAAATCACCATACACTGAGCTGTGAGCTAGACACCAGCCATGCACCCTGTCCAGGGGCTCTCATGTCTCCACACTGTAAAACAGGTGGCCCATTTCTATGTCCATCTCCAGGACTTTCCAAATGAAAGGGCAGGCCAGGTAGGCTGGGCTTCTACCCAGAGTTACCGCCCATCCAGAGCACTCATACTGTCCATGCTATTGTTTGTAGAATACCTTATTAAAGATGAAAGAAGAAAAACCCTGTAAAGAGTCTTTAAGACTTTATGCCCCATAAAATAATAATGCCACACAGAAAATGTCACCTGACATGATGATGATGTCCATGCCATGGCATCTGAGAACACTTCCTGGGGATCTTTAGTGCTGACCAGGGGAGCACTGGCAGTGTGGTGGTTATGCACTGGGCTGCCAATCGCACAGTCTGAAGTTCAAAACCACCAGCCTCTCCAAGGGAGAACGATGGGGCATTCTCCTTCTATAAAGAGTTACAAGGGGGAGGGGGAGGTTGATAGGGAGGGAAAGGGAATTTGGGAAGGACATAATGAAGGCAGGGGATGGAGGGCGGAACACTAGAATTGATTGTGCATGCACAACTCATTTTAAAGGTGATATAACTAACCATGGAGGTGGGGAATGGGGCAGTGACACAGGGGATGTTCTAGAATTGAGGTGGCAATGACTGCACAATTCTCCTTGACGTGATTGAACAATTGAATTGTACAATATGTAAATTATGTGGCAATGAAACTGTTGAGCAAAAATAATAAATAAGTAAATCATTTTCTAATTAAAAAAGAAAAAAAAAAGGAGTTACAGTCTCAGACACTCACAGGAACCTAGAGGTTGGCTATGCATTGGCACTGACTTGATGGTCGCGAGTTTGGTTTCGAGTTTTGGTGCCGTACTGACTGAGTGGCACATGGTTTAAAGAGCAGCAGCATGTGCTCCTGGGAGGCAGAAAAAGTTTGCGGGACAAGAAAGTTAGCACAAGAGGCTTATTGCCCTAGGATAAAATAAGGAAATTCAATGACATGCTAACAGTGGCTATTTCCAAGAGGGGGACATGTACATGCTGTGCGCTCCCTGCTTCATCTTTTGGGTGTATCTTCCAAAAATCCTCCAAGGATCCAGTATTATTTTTGTTTGGAAACTAAAAGTTACTTAAATCAAGTGGACTTTTGGTTACTGGAAGATTAAAGCCCACTGATGGGCTCCCTGGGGCCCATAACTCCCTAGGGAAGGGCTCACAAATCATCTCTGAAACAAATTGGAATGGGTTTCATGTAACTTGGCAAGCTGGTTTCAGAAGGAGACAGAGATGCCTTCACTCACGTAAGATGAGCCGAGGGTGCTGACACATGCCAGCCGTCCTTGGAAGAAGTTTGGTCAGAAGGTCTACAAGGACACTAGTCATGTGCCCCTTCCCTGGGGCACCTCCCAAGTACTTTAACCAAGTGGGCCTAAGATGACGAAGACGATGAAGCTGATGATGAAGCTGATAATGTCATCTTTGCTGTTTTCAGTTGTGTCGTGTCAGCTCCAACTCACCGTGATCCCATGTATAACAAAACAAAAGATCCCCTGGCCTTACAGCATCCTCACAGTCATCGATGTATTTGATCTCATTGTTGCGGCTACTGTGCCAACCCAGGGACCTCATCTCTCAGCACTGCATCAGAAGATTGTCTCATTTGATCCATTGGGTTTTCAGTGGCTCACCTTGAAAGTACATCGCGGAGCCTTTCTCCCTTGTCTGTGTGAGGCTGGAAGCTCCAGGGACACCTGGCTGTTCTGAGGTGTCAATGCTGGCATTTGAAATACTGGTAGCAGAGCTTTCTGCATCAGAGTAATAGGGAAGCCACCATAGCATGGCAATCCAATAGATGCATGGTTCAACCATAGGTCTGTGTCGTTATGATTCTTATCTTTTATCACTATGGTTGACCCCAGCATCTATTAGATTATATATATATATCTACATGTTAAGTTTTAAGGCAGCTGAGAGACTTTGGCCCTTTACTCAAGTACTCCCTCAGCACAAGAACACTTTGTTCTAATAACCCGGCATTCTGTGGTGCTCACTTTCCCTGACATGATCACTGAGAACAAAATGGATGTGTTAGCAAATGTGGTGAAGAAAACTGATGGTGTCTGGCTATCTATGGATATAGTGTCTGGGGTCTTAAAGGCTTGAAGATAAACAAGCAACCATCCAGCTGAGAAGCAACAAAGCCCACATGGAAGAAGCACACCAGCCTGGGTGATCATGAGGTGTCAAGGAGATAAGGTGTCAGGCATCAAAGACCCAGAACAAAAAATCATATTGATGTGAATGAGAGGGAAGGCAGGGTGGAGACCCAAAACCCATCTATAGACAATCGGACATCGACAGAAGGGTCGTAAGGAAGATGGTGCAATATAGCACTGACAAAACATACAACCTTCCTCTAGCTCTTTAATGCTTCCTCCCGGCCCCACAATAATGACCCTCCCTAATTTTTCCAGCTGACAAGAGCACTGGTACAGATAAGAGCACAAAATATAGGAAACTCAGAACAGATAAACCTCTCAGGACCAACAATGAGAGTAACAATACCAGGAGGGTAAGGGGAAGAAGGTGTGGGGAGGAAGGCGGAACCGATCAGAATGATATACATAACCCCCTCCCAAGAGAACAGCCAACAGAAAAATGGGTGAAGGGAGACAGCAGTTAGTGTAAGACATGAAGAAATAACAATTTATAAAGTATCAAGAGTTCATGAGGTAGAGACAGAGGGAGTAGAGGGGAAAATAAAAGCTGATAACAAAAACTGAAGTAGAAAGAAAACATTTCAAAAATGATGATGGCAACATATACACAAATGTGCGTGGCACAGTGGATGCATGGATGGATTGTGATAAGAGCTATAAGAGTCCCAAAAGTGATTTAAAAATTATAATAATACTTACCTGGCATGGGAGGTACCATGATCATGAAGGTGGTTTTCCCAGGGTGAGGCTTATCCTTTGCACTCCGGATGTGCTGACCCCTGAGATTTCCCCAAGTGTGGGAAACTCAACTGCACAATTTGTGGTAGTGGAGGACTGCATTCATGCTCTCCCCTGAGGGAAAAAAAATCCAGACATCAATTGTATCAAACACATTGGTACATATGTTGCCACCATTTTCAAAATGTTTTCTTCCTCCTTGAACCCTTGGTATCAGATCCTCTTTTCCCCCTTCTCTCCCTCACCCTCCTACCCTCATTAACCCCCGATAAATTATAAAGTTTTATTATTTTCATATCTTATACAGTCCGCTGTCTCCCTTCACCCACGTTTCCTGTTGCCTTTTATTTTTGCTGCAGAAAATAAATATGGATATATACTCAAAAAAGAAGAAGAAAATGATGGCAACTTATGTACAAACACGCTTGACACAATGACTATATAGATGAATGGTGATAAGAGCCTCACTAAAATGACTTAAAAAAAGAATCATGACAGCAACAGACAATGCTTGCTAGTGTTTACTCCATGCCAAACTCTGCTCTGCATTCCTCAGGGGTCCATTTCATCAATGGGGGCTAAATGAGCAAACCAGGGAAAGGGGCTCAGAAGATTTCAGTTCTAGCTATCTCAGTGGTCTGGATCGTGTTCTTTAGCTGGTCCAAAGAGAATGGCGCCACCCTTGGCTTTGACTGTGCTTCAGGGGGTGGCAGGGTGACATTCACTATGTGAATCTACTTCCCATCAGTTTATTCAGCCAAAGATGTCAGTGGCCCTTGAGTCCATCCAGACTCTTGGCAGCACCACGTGTGCATCCTTAGCAATGTGAGGGAGAGCACCACTGCTCCATAGTTTTTTCAAGGCTATGATTTTCCAGAAGCAGAGTCCCGTGACTGTTTCCCACAGGATCTTTGGGCCCGCCCAATTCGCTGTACAACTCAGGGACTTCCAATACATACTGTCATTGCTTTAGTTTAATTTTGATTCTGAATAAGCAAGGGTGCAGGGGGGAAGGTTCATTGCTCAGCACAATTTAGTTAGTTCGTTTGATTTTTGTTCAGGGTCATGTATTTTGGGGAACTGAAATTCCACGGTCTGAGGGATAGTGTAGGAGCCCATCAGTGGCATGAGTCCTCAGGCTGGCCACTCAGAAACTCCCTGGGAAGGATCTGGGATCAAGTGTCTCCCTTTCTGAGGTGTTGCAGATGTCTGCATGCTCTAAGGCTGGTCAACCTCCTGTCTGAGAAGGTGGCCAAGCAGTGTTGGGGACAGTGCCCAGAAAGGGCACTGCCTATGTGTGGACCTTGGAATTAAGGGAGTCAAGTACTTTTTCCTTGTCTTCCAATCTTTGTAACAGAATAAGTCTATTTTATGATGCGAAACAAAAGTTGGAAGGCAAGACACTGATAGATTAAAACTGGAAACACAGGGATTTTTCACTCACATCATCTTTTTTTTTCTCCATGCATTTTCACATCCTTTTATAATGACCATATTTTACTTTTTTGAAAGGAGTGGGTGGGGGAAATCCAAGCCATATACCTAAAGGTTGCATTGCTGCCCCAGCTTGGGGTACATACCGTTCAGTAGAGCAGACTGTCAGGAGAAGAATGTCCCATTGAACAATGAGTCTGGGCTGCAGTGTTTTGACCAGGAAGCATGTTGTTTTACTGCACTTCACTTTGTTGCCATTCCCCCACCCCCACCCCCCGCTTCTCTCTTTATCAAGAAAGGTTTGAGGCCACCCTGTGTCAAGCGAGTCTTTTGGGCACTGTTGTTCTAACAGCGTGTGCTTCCTGGGTGTCTGTGCCACACATCAGCCATTCTCACAGTAGTTCAGACATTCCTATCGTGACAGTGCCCACTGAAAAGACTAACGCAGAGGGAAAGCTTAACTCTCACTGTAGGCAGTTCCACTGGCTCACAATCCACATATCACACATCCCAAATGTTCAATCATTGATCAAGAAGAGTCTACGATTATCATCACAGTCAATGCTAGAACACTTGCTGCTTTCTTGCACTCATTGTTATTGGCTCTCTATATCCACCCTCCTGTGCCATGCCCCCAAGAGACCATTAATTATACTCTCTATAGACTTACCTACCCTGGATTTCATACACAGAAACACACACACGCACACAAACTAACAATAATAGCATGGTGAAACTGAAAAAGAAAAATTATTAAAAATTAAAACAATGTAAAAAGGTCAAAGGGCCATCAGATGATAAGGTACGGCATTTCAATCAAACTGCACCTGGGATAATTCACTTTCCAATGAATGCTGCATGATAGAGAGCAAGGCTGTTCCCATCCATGGTCTTCAGTCAGAGGGGAGTCAGCAGAGTCCTGCATTGTTTTGTGTCTTTCCCTTTCATGCTACTTTTTTTTTTGTTAAACTGGAAGGACTCCAAAGGGAGATTGAATGATCAGCTATTACCTCTTATCCTAACTATATCTGCCCTCATGGGCTTTACAGTGCTCTCTGTCTGATAGCAAGCCTGTTCACACCCCTTGACTGTGATCAGAGGGAACCCTTGATCCCCTTGGCACTACAGAATTTACGCAGCGACTCTTTCATTCACTGTGCTGCGGTGTGACAGAACTGTGCCTTTGGCCTCCCGAAGGCCGGCCTGTACATCACCAACTCCTTCCCAACCCCACTTCGACGTTTGAGTTTGGAAAATGCCAGTGCCAGCCCTCGGAGGGCCCTGGTGTGGCTCACGCGTGGGGCAGTGGTAACAGTAGAAGATGGTAAGTGAGTCAAGGGCGGGCTCTCATCTGATCCCCAGGCGGAGGGAGGAAAGGGTAAGACTCAATCATAAGCCATTCACTTGCTCAAGTTGAAGGTCAGTGAAAATCAGGAAGGGCCCAAATGAGATCGATCAGCCCAGCGGCTGCATCAGTGGGATCATCCTCACAGCCAGGACTGGGCAGAGTGGAGCGCTGCGGTACTTGAGGTTGCCAGGTGTCAGAGCTGGCTCTCCAACACCCAGCCACCACCACCACCACCACCAAATATGGACTATGACTCACCTGCCACTGGTATCCAGAAGTCCGGAGAGCAGGTCTGTGAGTGGACACATCCACTCTGCTGCACCAGGCATCAGGTGTATAACTTTGCAATCCCTTCACTTATCTGGACCTTGATGTAAATTTTATTTGGGAAAATGGAAGACCCCTACTTGTATTTATATACTGAGCTAATCTTTGAGAGTTGTTTTTATTGCTGCCGTTGCTAGGATCAGCATTTCTAAACGAGTTTTCCATTCCATGTTTGCCTCCTTAAACAAACAGTCAGGGTTTGTCTTCCCAGGTCTAACTGCAGGCTGTCCTCTTGCAGCACGCTTCCACCTTCCACAGCTTGGTTGTAGAGCTGAAAACCAAACACCTGGGCCTGGTTCTGTGCATGGCCTCGAGAATGTCCTCAGCATTACAGCCTCCTGCAACTGGGTCCTTGAGCCCCAGGCAACTTTATCTCCCTGGTATAACCTGGAACAAGAAGTGAATATCAACATGGAAAGATGGCTCCACCTTGCATAGCAAGCCTAACCCAGGACCAATCTTGGCCTACCAGTGACTTACAGGTCAAAACACCTTCTCGGCTTTTTCACCACCTACCTGCCTTAGTTATGAATGTCACTTTAATAGAAATACTTTAATAGAATTTCAACAATTGAAACTTGTTTTAACAAGTGGGTAAAGAAGCTAGAAGTCTGACGTCAGGGGTCCAGTTATAGGAGAAGACTTTCTCTCTCTCTCTGTCAACTCTTGGCAATGGTCCTTGTCATTAATCATCTCCTGGGTACAGGAGGTGCTCAGCACAGGCACTGCAGATCCAAGGGCTGTGCTCACATCTTGTTCATCGTCTGCCTGTTCCTTGTTCTTCTATCTTGTGGGTAAGAGATCCCGCTGATGCCCACCTTTCTTGTTTAGTCCCTTTTATGCCTCCAAAGCGTTTGAGCCTCCAGTTGCAACCTCACTTTTTCGATGCCATTCTGCTCCTTTAACATGACAACCACGAAGCCAGTTAACATCATAGAGAAATTACCTTTCTCAACCCATGAGATAATTCCATCAAGTCACAAAGTGGAGGATAGTTGCATAATACTGAGAACCATGGTCAAGCCACCAGGGGAACTCAATTTCTACCATAACAACTCTGAATCCTGGAGCGGACATTGAGCCCTGACTCTTGACCAGGGTTGGAGCGTCTACTGTTTGGATTGCAAGAAGTTGAAGTGGGACACCGGGGGTCTGGAAAGTATTGACAATCCAAGCAGCCCCTGTGGGAGGAGAATTGTCTACATGGGCAAGGGATGCTAGGGACCCTGTGGATTTTTCAAACACACACTGGGACAAAAACTGTTGCTTCTACCACCCAGATGTAGGGGGTGTGTGCATCATTGCCCTCTGGGGGTCATGGAAGCTACCCAGCCTTGCTCCTGGAGAGCTGCTGCTGGATTTGATCCGCCAAGCCCGTGGGCCACAGTCCCTCACTCAACCACTACACCACTGGCACTCAGCCCCAAGTTGTGGCTTCTGAAGAGGTAAAAAGGTACCTGTTGCTCATGAGTGAGGCACATGAATGTAGTTAGTGGCTGACACAGGCCAATGCCGTGACTGGGGTCGGTGCAGGGAAGTGCTGTCACTCAGATCCCATTGCAACCACCTGCACCACCTAGGGAGAACAAGGAGCTGGCAACGATGCTCTGTGCCTCAGTTGATCCAGCTGCAAATCAGAGAAATAACGCTTTGGAGACGAAACCGCACACATGGGCTTCTCCTCACGCATGCCGTGGTAGCTGAAATGGGCTCACTCATGACACTCCCCCCTCCCTCTTGGCATTTCTGGTTTCTCTGTGAAAATGTTGAGGCTGATGTGACACGAGATGGCCTCAGAATGCTACCTTTCTTACACCCGATGAGATCAGGA
>PVJH01035546.1:0-19579 GCA_004026705.1 Nesogale talazaci
TACACCACCGTCATCACCGTCTGCTTGACCACCTTGCGGCTCACGAAGCCGTCCAGCGCCTGGGCCACGCGCACGCCCTGCTCCGCGTCCTGCCGGCGGAACACCTCCACCTGCGCCGTGGGGGCGGGGCGTCGGGGTGGGCGGCAACCTCCCGGCCCTCCCCTGCCGTCCCGGCGCTTCCCTCCGGCGGGAAGCCCTGCTCTGGCCCCCGCGTGCACCCACCTGCGCGGCCACCCCGCTGTACACGTCCTGAGGCAGGTCGGAGGGCATCAGGTTGACCGAGGCGGCGCCCACGCTGTCCCGGCCCAAGGCGGCGTAGTGTTGCAGGCCGTTACAGGAGCCGTCCTGCGGGGGGCGTGGAGGGCGACCCCGAGTCGAGGGGCCGTTCCTGCACTCCGCACCCCCCGCCCCTCACACCACGGCGGCCCTGCCGTTCGGCCCACCTGGTGGACTGGGAAGTGGGAGACGAAGCTGGCGGGGTCGGGGGCGCGCAGGGCCTGGGTGATCTCCATGCAGCAGGCCAGCGCCTGCCAGGGCTCGTCCGCCTCCATCCACCACTTGCGGCCCTGCGGACAGACGGACGGGACCGCGCGTGAGGTCTGGCCCACCCTGTCCAGGGGCTCGGGCGGCAGCGGCAGGCGTGTGGGCGTGCGGCTGGAAGCCGGCTCTGGAAGGGGCGGGCGCACGCGCACAGGGAGGAGAGATGGCCCCAAACAGAACCTCCTCGGAGATGCCCCGAACCGGGACCACTGGGGGTTAGTCAAGCGCGGCCACCCACCGTCATGGGCTGGTCGGCCGAGTCCACGATCTCGTCCAGCACCTGGTCGGCGAAGGCCAGGCGTGCCTGCAGCGACTCGCGCTTCTTCAGGCCCGTGAGGTTGACCAGGTGGATTTTGAGCCAGTCGAGGCCGCTGGGGCCGAGGGGCCGGCCCTGGGCGAACTCCAGCAGGGCGCGGGCCAGGTCACTGCCCAGGTGGCTGAGGTGGGGCGGGCAGGGGTAGGTGCGGCCGCGGAAGTCCATGTTGTGGGGCAGCCAGAAGGCACCCTGGTGCCGCAGGTGCTGGGCCAGCGACAGGCGGTAGAGCGCGTCGGCGCGCAGGCTGCGCATCTCGCGGGCCGCCTTCAGGCAGCGCGCCGTCTCTCGCCGCAGCTCGGCCAGCCGCGCCGGAGGGGTGTCGGCCGGCAGGGCGCGGGGAGGCGGGCGGGGGGCCTCGGAGGCTGGGGGCGGCACGCCGAGGCGGGCGCTGCCGCGATCGTGGAAGACGGCCAGCACCAGGTCCAGGATTCGGCCGTTGACGCGCCAGGCGCAGTTGCCCAGCTGCGTGAGGGCGTCGAGGGCCCCGTGCAGCGTGGCGGGCTCGCAGCGCTCCAGGCTCTGCTGGTGCTGCAGGGTGCCCTCCACGGCGCGCATCAACTTGGCGGGGCTCAGTAGGAAGGCGCCCGAGTGCGGGGAGGTCCAGGGCAGCGGGGGGCAGAGCATGGGCACCTCGGCTGCTTCAAAGGTCAGCGTGGGCTCCCCGGCCGTGGCCAGCAACTGCGAGAAGGCCGGGTGGGGTTTCACGATGCCGATCTGGGGGGAAGGACGTGTGCGTCAGGGCCGCGGGGCCGAGGACCCACAGGCGCTCTGAGGACAGCCCTCGCTTGGCTGGGGGGCGGGGGGCGCAGGGCCCCACCTGGCGGAAGCTGCGGAAGGAGTACACGTGGTACAGCACCGGGATGAGCTGCTCGGGGCCGGCGGGGGCGCCCAGGTTGCGGGGCATGCGCACCGCCTGCACCAGCACCTCGGCCAGCTGCTTGCCCAGCTGCATCAGCAGCGGCAGCGGCCACGGCTGTTCGGGGCGAGGGTCGCCACCCGGACTCCCGAGCGCCTCCCAGTGCTGCCGTGGCAGGCGGGGCGGGTCCACCTGTGAGGGCAGGAAACCAATCAGCAGCTGGCTGGAGTCCTGGGGCCCCGCCCCCTCAGACAAACCCCCCCCCCCGCCTGTGCCTCAGTTTCCCTTTCAGGGCTCACTGAGCTCAGGTTGGCACTCCGCGTCCCCCCCCACCGTGTCCCCACCTGGGTGTCGCAGGCCAGCAGGCGCAGGTACTCCGAGTAGCGCCGCTGCAGCGCCTGCACCTGCCCCTCCCGCTGCTTCCGCTGCACCGCCTGTCGGTTGAAGGCACGTAAGCCCAGCTCGTGCGCCAGGTGGATGAGCGACTCGCCCTGGGGGGGCAGCACCTGCAGCACCTGGTGGGGGGGGCGACATGACGTCCCTGGTGGAGGCCCGGCGCGGGGGTCGGCCAGGTTCGCAGCAGGCCTGGCCCTGTGGCCTGAGCGGCCGGGCATTCGCTCTGGGCACTCACCCAGGTTTCTTCCGTACGCCACTCTGCACATCTTGAGGGCTGCATTCACCCACCGGCCAGTGGCTGGCCCTGGAAGCCGGGCCCCGCCCATCCGCCCTGGCCCCGCCCATCCGGCCCCGCCCCAGCGTCACCTGCAGCAGCATCTGCGCCATCTCCCGCTCGCTCAGCAGACACAGGTGCGGGTACAGCGTCGGGCGGCCCGACACGGCCTCGCGCGACAGCTCGGCCTTGACCTCCTGCAGCTCCCGGCACAGCGCCGCCTCCCACTGGGCCCACAGGCTCTGCAGCGTCTCCCGCTGGGGCAGGACGCGTGTGTCACCGCCCAGCACGCGCCACCCCGGGGAGCTGTGGAGGCCCGGGGTCCCTCCCCAGGGCGCGGGCTCGTGGCCGCCTAGGCAACCGCTGGAAGGTTGCCGTGCAGCTCCCTCCTCCCCCACCGACGTCAGCGGAGGGGCGTGTCCAGGCTGGAGTGGGACCTGAGATCGTCTCCCCCAAGAAGGGTCCGGGGGCGTAGGGGTGGGACCCTCACCGCTTGCTGGACCTCGCTGGTCAGCTCCGGGGCCTTCTCCACAGACTGGACCTGGACGGTGGTGGCCAGCTCGACCTGCAGCTGCTGCTGGAACAGATCCTCGAGCTCCCTCAGGGGCAGGTGCAGCTTGGGGTAGGACACAGCATCGGCCTGGGGGGGGTGGGGTCCAGGTGGTCAGGCGAGCAGCACGGTCGTCTGGGACCCCATCCTTTCATTCGGGGAAAGAAATGCACCCCCCACACCCACCCCGGCAGAGAGAACGCCAGCCCTCTGGGAAGTAAAGGCAGGGGTTCCCCCCTGGACCCCTCAGGACCCCCCAGGAGGGCCCTGAGCTGGGAAGGGCAAGACATCCTGCCAGGCTTCCCCCCCAACCCCCCCATGCTCGCTCTTTTAAAATCGGAACTGGGTGAGCGTGTGACCTCCCAAAATAAACAAGCTAAAAATAGACGCCAGCTCTGGGCGCAGACTGAAAACGACAGGATTCACAGGAACGGCTGCCCGCTGCCACTGCCCGGTCCACTCCACGGGACAGACATGACCCTGCTCAGCCAACGCGGGACAGACAGACACGGCGACCCCGCCCACACACCGCATGACAGACAGGGTGAGCCCTGTCCACACGTGGGGCAGAGACGGTGATCTGTCCGCACACTACCACGTGAGACCACGGTGCCCCGCCCACCGGGCACAGCCTGGGTGGAGTGGACAGCGCTCCTGCAGAGAGCAGCCAGTCAGCTGGTGGCGGGCGCAGTTTCAGGAGCCTCTAGCCCAGGCTGCCCTTTGGGTGGAAGGAATGTTCTGGAATAAGACAGGTGCTCCCGGCTACCTGGCCCTCTGCACGCTGAAAGCCAGGATCATTTGTTTGCAATGAGTGACCTGGGAGAATGACATCCCAAGAAAGCCAAGCTGGGGTCCCCCGCCCTCCCTTATACCACACGCCCCAACACACACAACCGCCCCCCCCACTGCACATACCCACATACATATCCCCACAACTCCCACACAAACACCTTGCCTTCACATTCACCCCCCCAGACAGACCACCTACCCACCCCCAATATTCCCTCCCCACCCCACTCCAGTCTACCACCTCACCCCACACACCAAGTTCCTATACACGCCCACACCCCAACACACACAAAGCAAAGTGGGCGTGTGCATGTTCACTCACACGGACACACACCACTCATGCCTGCCTGGGGCCTGTGGAGAGCTTTCTCCCCCCCACCCCCACTCCCCTGCTTCCAACCTTCTGGCCGCTTGAGGAGACCACTAGTCAGGGCCCCTTGCCCGCTGCCGAGACATGCTTCGCCTCCAGAGAGGCAGAGAGGGAGCTGGGACATGGGCTGGGAAACCCACAGAAGTGGGGAGGGCGCCCGCCGGCTGGACGCACCTGGGTGTAGATGTCCCTGAGCAAGGGGGACGAGTTGACCTGGGGCGGGGGCGGGGGCGGTGGCCGGAAGGAGGGCTTGACCTTGTGCACGGCCTTCAGCAGCGCTGCCCTCTCCTCCTCTGACAAGGGCACGGTGGAGAAAAGCGCCTGCAGCTGCAGCTGGTCCCGGGCCATCTGCTCCAGACACCTGGCCCCCAGAGCCCCAGGAGGGGTGTCACCAGGGCCAGCCCCCCAAGAGGACAAGTCCACCTGGCAGGCCTGGGTTCGTCCTGCCACACCCTCCCACGGCGCCCTCCTTCCCAGGGCCCACTGGGCACATGCTCCATGTGGGTGGGCGATTGGGGAGACCTGCGAGGTCCCCCTCCCCTCCCCCCTGTTCAGACCTGTGTGTCCAGCACCGGACCATCACCCACCCCAGCTCAGTCCCCTGCTGACCTTTTCCGTTAGGGAATGCTGCAGCCCCTGCCCGGGCACGCAGCAACGCTGCCTCCGTCAGTATGCCTACAGCTAGCAGGGAAGGGGGCGCCCACACAGGCCCTGTGGGGGCAGAACCTACCTCTTGATGGTGCTGGCATCCTGGTTCAGCCGGCCCATGCACTGGAGGGCAGCGGCGTAGGACGCCAGGTCAGGGGTGAGGCCGGCGTCCTTCACCATGAAGAACACGTAGACCAGCTCCTTGAAGGAGCTCTGTGGAGGTCAGGGAGACACGTCGGGTCAGGGCCCTGCCCACGGTGCCCTCCAGCCAAGGAACCCAGGGGCAGAGGGCCACCATGAGGGACGGGGGCCCAGAAGGGGCACACACACACCCGCATAGCAGCCAGGTGGCAGGAGGACCCTGGGGCCTGCACGTTTTGGTGGGGAGGGAGCGCCTGGTGTGCTTGGACTCGAGGGTGCACTGTTCAGGCCTGTTCCGAAGCAGACGCTCCCTGCCAGCCCAAGCAATGCTGTGGTGTGTCTCTGCAGAGTCGACTTCTGGATGCGTCTGTTTGTCTCTCTCTTTTTTTTTTTTTTTTTTTGGGCGGGGGGGCATCACTGCTCTCCGGCGGTGGGAGTAGGAGGCCCAGCCCCACTGCTGGAATTGAACCTCCGTCCCAGTGGGCCGCAGTCCCGTGCACAACCCCTGCGCCACCGGGGCTAGCCCCGGTTTGTCTCTCTTAACGCCTGCCTGTGTCCACTCAACGCCAGTTTTGACCTTGGGCTGGCTTTCGTGGAAACTGTGTGAAGTGAGAATCCGGTGTGGGGATCGGCGGGTAAGTGGTGGAGACAGTGAACTGAACAGACGGGGCGCAAAAGTAACCAAGACCACAGTGCGCTGTCTCCTACAAGCGGTGACTGCTGCACACCACGGTTCCCGGAGGAGGAGCCTTTGGTCTAGACCTGGGGCACTGCTTGCTCGGCCTGGTCAAGGCCTCACGCTGCTCCCTGAAGACACCCACCATCCAGAGCAAGTGGACGCCACTGTTTGCCCCCCACTGGGGGGGGCTCCCGCCCTGCAGTCAGGGACAGTGCATTGCTTCCCCTGAAAGCTCAGCCTAAATCAAGTCTCCTCAAGGGCAATCAAGGCTAGGCTGCCTCCATCGTGGACCCAGGACCCGCCCGTCTTGTCACGTGTGTGCCCCCACTCCCTCCCCTTCCTGTTGTATGTGCACGCCCCAAGACCGTCTCCCACTCGTTACTGCATTCACTGTACGTACGTCTGTACCTGTCATCCGGGGGCTTGCACGCTCCCAAAAGAGACCCAAGTCTTGGTTAGTAATACCGCGCGCTCTCTCTCTCTCTCTCTCTGTCTCTGTCTCTGTCTCTCTCTCTCTCTCAGACCAGGTTGCTGAGCTCAGGGCTGTCCAAGAGCGTGCTACCATGAAATGGGTCTTGACCCCTTCATCTCACTCGCTCTCCAATCTTTCTGAGTTTACTATAATCTATAAATACATTTTAACCATGTAATTGAGATGCCTATCAAACCCGTGACCAGTTAGGGGGGGCCGGCTTACCCCACACTTTTGGTTTTCTAGTTTTCTGAAGTGAGAGGTTACATTAGGGATTTTGAAACCTCTGTTGAAACCTTGGGTATGGCTATGAATGTCCCCTCTGAGCATCACTAGAGCTGTGCCCGGTCAGTCACTGGCTGTGAATGTTCTTCTGCATACTGCTCCAGCTGCACTTTGTAAGCCTACAGCTGTGCATGTCCCTCAGAGCACTGCGCCAGCTGCACCCCTGAAGCTTTGAGATGTCACCTATTTGTTTCCCTTCGTCTCAGAGTATTCTCTAACTTCCTTTGTAGCTTCTTCTTGATTCTACTGGCTGTTTTGGGCTTTTTTGTTATGTTTTGTTTTTGTGGCATCACTGCCCTGGGGGGAGTAGGAAGCCCAGCCTTGCTCCTGGAGAGCTGCTGCTGGATTTGAACAGTCAACCCTGTGGGCCGCAGTCCGCACACAACCACTACACCACCGGGCCTCAGCCCTACTGGTTGTTTTGGAGTGTGCATAACACCTGTCTTTAAAGGGAAAAACCAAAGTCTCTAATCCCTCCCCATACCACGGCCAGCAGCCCCAGAAAAATCTTTAAGGAACTTTCCAAAAAAAGTTTACAGCTATGCACACGACAGACCAGCAGCACCCAACAGAAGGAACCCTGCGACGATGGAGACTCGTCCACGACGGCGCTGCTAACGGTGTCTGGGAACTGAGCACAGGGAAGTGCAACACGTCTGACTAAGGAAAGGCACATTTCATTTTCACAGGAACCACAGGATCTGGGGTGCAACTATTGGCCCAACCCTGATCTGCAGCAGAAAAGGAAGAAAATCAAAGGCAATCAGTCAAAGGACTATTAGATGCCAGGGACCTTGACTTCCATAAGCAGGAAACCAGAAGAACTAGATGCTGACTGGTTTGCCATACTGAGTGCTCTGAAATTGTCACAATAAAAAATCCTGAATAGGAAAACTCAAGGCACCCTCTCCCCCAAAAAAATACCTTAAAAATTCAAACTCAGCCCCCAATAAAATGATTTTAAAAAGAAAAAAAAACGATCATAATGAAAATTTGGAAAAAAGAAACACTCAAAAAAAAATTTTTTTGGGGGGGGGGCATCACTGCTCTCCGGTGGTGGGAGTAGGAGGCCCAGTCCCACTGCTGGAATTGAACCTCCGTCCCAATGGGCCGCAGTCCCGCGCACAACCACTACGCCACCGGGGCTCAGTCGAAACACTCAAACTTTGTGAGAAAAATCATAATAATGCAAGGGTTCATGAGGGAGAGGGGGAAAATGAGGAGCTGATACCAAGGCCTCAGGTAGAAAGAAAATGCTATGAAAAATGATGACCGCAACAAAAGTACAATGTGCTTGACACGACGGATGTACACATAGAGTGTGGTAAGTTGTATGAGCCCCAGTAAAATGACTGCTGACAAGAAAACTCCACCTCACTGCGTTCAAGTCCGTTCTGACTCAGGGCGAGACCCACCGAGAGGCAGAGCTGCCCCTGTGGGTGTCCGAGGCGACAACTCTTTACGGGGAAGACAAAGCCTGGTCTTCCTTTCACGGAGCCGCTGGCAGTCTCAAACTTCCAACCTTGTGGTTAGCAGCCCTGCACCTTATGCCACCGGGACCCTTTCACCGAAATTAAGTGGGAGGGAAATGTAGAACAGAATTGAAAACCATCCCTAAACGCCCAGGTCTGCTGGTCTGTTAGCAAGTGGGAGTTAGAAGAACCGTCAGACTCCGGCCCTGTGACACGCTTCAAAGCTGGGCCTGAACTCACAGCCACACGACGGCAGGCCTGCTAAGATGAGCAGTGGTGCCACAGAGGTCTGTGGGCCTAAAACAATCAACTGGGGAGACCAACGGAGAGCAGGCAGGAAAGGAGGATGCACGGAAACAGAAAACATGGGGAGGGAGGGGATGGGCACCGTCAGTCACACTGGGGACTGCAGCACAGGCCACAAAACAAAACGCCGTCTGTATTACAGAATGGAAAACCAACGCACTCTGTAAACTTTCACCCCGGTCCCAAAACAGCATTAAGACAAGTCATGAAGTAAGTAGAAGCAGAGGCGGGGGCGAGAGACCCCGTGCCGCCTGAGGACCCCCAAGGAGCCGAGGGGCAGAGCAGGAGACACACACAAAGGCCTGTCCCCAAAGCCGACCAAGACAACCCTCCCTGAGAGTTGGCACCTGGTTCTGATCCAGGCTCTGGAAAATAAGGTAAAAAAAAAAAAAAAAAAACTCTGTCTGTTAAAACCTCAGTCAATACGGAAAACGACTTTCTGTGGCTAGGGGCAGTCACACAGGGCAGCACCGCTAAGATGGCCCTTCTCCACGCAGAGGCCTCCTTAGGCGTGGGGCTGCTGACCGCAAGGTCAACAATTCACACCCCTCAGCTGCTCCTCAAGAGAGCCCTGAGGCCGTCTGCGCTTGCAAACATCCACACTCTCAGGAGTCCGTCCGCACAGGGCTGCTGTGAGCCTTTCACCTCTTTATGAGTGTCAGGAGATTCGACAGCAGAGAGTTTGGCCGTGGGTTTGGGGGGGGAGTGGGGGGAACGGGACCTGATGATTGCGCTTCTCAAATTAAAACCGCAGTATCAAGGAGTAGGGAGATGGGGAAACAGAAAACACTACGTAATGAATGGCAGAAGCACATCCTACCAAGATGAATGACATTCAGCTACAGCGGGGCTCAGAGGAAAATTCATAGCCGTAAACATCAGTTTAAAAAAAGAATCTCAGGCTGAGCCCCGGTGACGTAAGGGTTCAGTGCGGGACTGCGGCCTGCGGACTTGACGGTTCAAATCCAGTGGCGGCTCTCAGGAGCAGCGCTGGGTAGCTCCTACGACCACCAGAGGGCAGTGATGCCCCCCCCCAAAAAAATAAATAAATAAAAATAAAAAAAGAATCTCAACCCCATGGTCTAACCTAAGCCATAGGGAATTGTGCAGACGTATGCAAACAAAGCCCAAAGCATTAGAATCCCTATCTGGAGGACGTGCCTGTGGGCTGCCCAGATGCCCATACTGCCTTTTGTGTTAGACTGATTAGAACACCTGAAGAACGTGTGCTGAAACAGGGGCCAACGTTTCTCTGCCTTCTCTTCTCACTTTCATTTGTCCTCAGAGAGCTCTCCACAATTTACGTCTGAAAGACCTAAAATTGTAGGGCTGTGAAGGCAAAGGCTGAACCCCAATGGTCCCCAGGGCTGATGAGGAGGCAGAGGTCGCCCTTCCCCTTCCTGACACACACAGGGTGGGAGGCCTACCCTGGAACCTCTTTCACTGTGTCTGCTCCCTGAGTGGCCACTCACCTTGCGGGCCCAGCCAAGCATGACGGTGTTGTACATTTCAAGGGTGAGACTACGCCGGCGCCGAAAGTTGCCATGCTGGGTGACCAGCACATGGTGGGCAAGGGCCAGGTGGTCGGTGAGCAGGCAGCCCTCTAAGAAGGTCAGGAGCTTCTGCTGCTGGCCCGAAAGCTGGTTCTCGGGCCCCCTGTCAGCCCGGCCCTGCGCCTTCTCCTGACCCAGCTTCCTGGGGGCCTCTCGCAGCGCGCGCTCCAGCTGCTCCTCCCAGGGGCTGACGGGGTCCCCGCGGGCCCACTGGTGCAGGCGGCCGGCCAGCTGCAAGCTCTGTAGCCGAGGCTCCACGCGCAGGGGCTTGAGAGGCCGCGCCCGGGCCTGCTTCTGTGCATCGGCCTGCAGCTTCACCTCCAGCTGCTGCTTGCGTTTCTGCAGGTTCCGCTTCTCCTTGTCCAGCTTCTCCGCCCAGCGGAGGCGGAAGTCAGGGCGCAGGGCCGCCTCGGCCTTCAGGGTCCGCGGGACGCTGCCTCTGCCGCCCTCGGGGAAGGGAGCCATGTCCACCGTCTTCACCGTCACCTCCGACACAGACTCGGCCTGCAGCTGGCGCACCCGCGCCTTGAGCACTGGGCAAGGGCAAGAATGTGTGAGGTGGTCGGCGGAAGCCCCTCCTTCCAGGTGCCATCACCCAGCAGAGCCCCCCCGTCCCCGCCTGCCCCGCCTCACAGGCCTAATTCCATGCATCAACTCTAAGTCAGGCGTTGGGCTGCTAACCCAAGATCAGCTGTTCAAGCCCACCAGCTGCTCCACAGGAAAAAGAGGCTGCCTGTTTCCACAGGGCTCACTGTCTCCGAAACCCTGTACCGGAACCGCTAGGAGGCAGAAACCCAACTCGATGGAGGATGTCCCCAAAGTCTGCCTCCCCTGACGGCCTGCCCTGACCCCAACCCACGTGCACCGTCACTGTGCACGCCCCACACCCTTGCTGGCCCCCTCTGCGGCCCCCATCCATGGCCTCAGCCCTGGTACTCCCAGTCTGTTCTCTCGGGGGCCACCGGAGGGCACCCTTGCATGTAGAAAGGATCTGTGCCCTACGGTAATAGCCCCCATGTCTCCCCACCCCCAGGACCGAGGCTCTGCAGGGCCCGGCCAGTTTCCTCCCTGGCCTCCTCACTCCACTCCACTCCCCCCTGCTCCTCGCTGGCTCCAGCCACAGGGACCTCTCGCCGTGTCCCCAGCCCACCAGGACAGTCCTGCCACAGGGCCTTTGCACGTGCTGTTCCTACTGCCTGGAGTACACTGACCTGACCGGCCGCCGCCGCCGCCGCCGCCTGGGATGAACCCACCTACCTCCTCGACTATTGACAGCCCCCTGCACAAGCCACTCCGAGGGCGGCCACCTCACACCCCACTCTTCATCCTCACCTGCCTCCCACGTCATCTCAACGCCATGGAGCCGGTGTGACTCACGGCGCCCCCTGTGGGTCCTTCACTGTGGAGGCAGTGTGACTCAGGGCACCCCTTCTGGGTCCCCTCAATCAGGGTGCCCCCTGTGGGTCTCCAGGGCTTAACTGTTGAAGGGAGCAGAAACCCCCGTCTTTCTCCTACAGAGCTGCTGGTGTTTCTGAACCGCCCGCCACGCAGACTGCAGCCGAACTCAAAACCACTAGGGCCTCTCGCCAGAACAGCTTTAGGGGGGCCGTGTTTGGGGCTGGGTCTCGGAACCTGGCACAGGGAGTCTGACTTTGCAGAGACCCTTGGAGGCCGGGCAGAACTGCCCCCAGGGGGTTTCCAAGGTTGTCATCCAGACCCGAGAAGGTGGTCACGCCTTTCTCCCTCTGGACAGCTGGTGGGTTCTAAAGGTCTACTGGCAGGGATCGGGAGACCCCAGGGGCCTGGGTTGTTCTGTGGGGCCAACCAAGGGAAGGAGGCCGGGCCAGCCAGTCAGGTGGGCACAGCTGTGGCGTTCTGGACAGGAGGAGTTCACAGCTGGGGGAGACCCCTTCCTGCAGACGTTGATGGCACCCACTGCAGTGCTCCGACCGCCTACTCCTGGGAGGCAGGTACCACCCTCCGCCCCATCTTAGGGCCGGCTTCCGTTTCTCCTTTTGGGGGCAGTGACGGGCAGGGAAGCTTGGGGCTGGCAATCCCAAGGCAGGGGTCCCAGGCTCACCCTCCAGCAGCTCCACGTGGCCCCAGTCCTTCCGGGAGTCTCGCTGGCAAGGGCTGGCAGACGAGCTCCTTCTGCAGCCCCCCGTGCTACCCAGGGCCCCTGCAGGAGAGCCAAGGGGGCGGTGGCTGCTCGAACAGGGAGCCTCGAACAGGGAAATCAAGGTACTGAGGGTGAGGGGGCCCCAAGGTGGCACACGGAGGAGGGGGAGTTAGGGCGGGGGTGAAGTGCCTGGCGGGGCGCCCGGGTTGTCACCCGGGCCGGGCTGACCGCCACACCTTTCTGCCGCGCTGCAGCGTTCGCCCCGATTCGGCCAGCACCCTGCCTGACAGCACCGCCAGGGCACACGTGCCAAGCTCTCCGCCAAGAACGGGCCCCACCGCCCCCGGGCAGGCAGCAGGGTCGGGGGGCGACCGAGCGCTCCAGGAGCCCCGGAGGCCACGGGAAAAGGCCGGGAAGGACAGGAACCCCGAGTCCCGAAAGGTCAAAGGTCTCGGGCGCAGAGCTAGCGGGGCCGCGGCCATGCCCGCCCCCCCCACCCCCGACCGGCGGTGCCTCCCCTCTCCCGCCCCCCCCCTCCCCGCCCCGCGTTACCTTCCTCGGCCGGGAGGCCGCAGCGACCCGCGGGCGCCAGGGCCCTCCGCAGCCCCGCCGCGCCGCGGCCCCAGCGGAGCGCCGACATGCCGCACGCGGCCCCGACCGGCCGGCCTGCGCCTGCGCCTGCGCCTGTCGCTCGCACCGCCGCGGCGTCTACCGGGAGTTGTAGTCCCTCGTCCCTGCCGCCGGAAATTCGCCGCCGGAACCACAACTCCCAGAGGGCAGCGGGGCCGGGGGCGTGAAGGCGCAGCCGACGGAACGCTCTGATTGGCTCTTCCTGGCGCTGGCGTCCGGGGGCGGGCGGAGGCGTTGCCTCGGCAGCACGGGATGCCTCGCCGGGCGTCCGGAGGGACCACCCGGGAACTCGGATTTTTTTTTTTTAATAGGATTAGTCAGCTAATGATCCCGATGGCCTTCTGCCCTTTAGACCTGGCGGTGCGTCCGCGGTCTTTGTGGTCGCATCCCTGCCCCTGGTTTATTGCGGAAGAAGCCGAGGTTCCGCGAGGTCAGCCAACTTGCCCAAGCACGCGCACGCGCAGAGGGGCCCGGCGCGGTCCCTCGCCCTCGTCCACTGCCTCTGTCCACCTCAGGCGTCCTGCTCGTCAGCCCCGGGACAGGACAGGGGGGGTGGAGGGCTGTCCCTGCTGCTCAGCGGGGTGACCACGGACGCTATGCGGTCATGCCGGGGCCCGGAGCGCCCCAGGACCTAGAGGCGGCGGGGAAACGGAGGCCCTGGGTCCGTGCGGGAAGGAGTCCTGGGCGCTGCGGAGAGCTGCGAGCCCGCACGGGCTCCTGGAGCCGAGGCGGCGTTGGAGGGGTCAGACCTGGGCTGCCGGCCCCGTGACAGGCCAGCCTCAGCTCAGCGCGGTCCCCGGCGCTGTCCCCGGCAGGCAGTGGACATTCCCGACGCAGCCACCCCCTCACCTCACGCCAGGCGACCTGATGCCATCCGCCCGCAATGTTCTCAACAGTCAACAGTTGTCCCGGCCCACCTCCAGGTGCCCCAGGGGGCGGGACCTCACAGGGGGACTGACTGCCACCTGGGGTTCATCTCCTGACCCTGGGGGGCGGAATCAGCCTCCCCTGGACCCCCGCCACCCCCCTCCCAGGCTTAGCGCCTCCCCCTGGCTCCCCTATAGCCCCGCTGAGCTATGGCTTCTGGATTCTCTCCCTTTTCCCAAATCAGTTTCCTTCTCTGCAGGATCCCTCCCTTGCTCCTGCAGAACCCCTGATGGGGCTCCCCTCTCTGAGGCCTGCCTCAGCTCCTTGGGGGACACAGGCTAGGAGATGATCCAGGTCTCTCTCTCTCTCTCTCTCTCTCTCTCTCTCTCTCTCTCTCTCTCTCTCGACAAAATGCAACCTTTTGTTTTCCAAAGGTTGATCAATCATCATTCGAGCATTAGTCAACTTATCAAACCTTGCGGTGGCATGGCACCCTAGTCTGTTCATCCATCCATCCATCCGTCCGTCCTTCATCCATCGGTCCGTCGGGCCACCGCCCTCTTGCTGGAGATTGCCTTCCTCTTCACCCAAGCTGGCCCCCGGGTGGCACAGTGGGTTGCTGTCTGTCCTCTAACCTGTTCCCTTCCCTGCCATGCCTTCTTGTCCCACCCCTCGACCCAGAGTGGCTCCATGTACTACAGACGAGACGGGGACACTGCCCGCTCCTCACCAGGATTCCTGTGCCAGAGCTCATGGTGGCGGCCACTCTGTCTGCCTATCTCCGTCCTCCGTCCAGTGTACAAATGTGAACCTCCACTGCATCCAAAAGGAGGTCCTTCTCCAGTCCCTGGTCTCTCCTGACATGCCCAAACGCACCATGTGCGCCTCGAAGGAGCTAACTTCTTCCAAAACTGATTTAGTTTGGGGGTTGTGTGTGTGTTTTAGGCAGGTCACGGTACTTCCAATATCCTGCTCCAGCACCACAATTCAATGCATCTTCTCTTTTTCTTTGTTTTGTTTTGTTTTTGGGGGGGGCATCACTGCCCTGGTGGTGGGAGTAGGAGGCCCAGCCTTTGCTCCTGTGGAACTGGAATTGAACCTCCATCCCAGTGGGCCACAGCCCCGTGCACAACCACTACGCCACCGGGGCTCAGCCCCTCATCTTCTCTTTTTCTTTGGGCTTCCATCTGCAGTGTCCACTGTCACAAGCATATGAAGCCACTGAGAAGACCGTGGCCGATGGCAGTCGTGGCCCCAAACACACTTGCAGATCTACACATGGCATGAGCCCCACCCAGACTCCCCTCCAAGCACAGGCGAGGGATGGGAAGAACCCAGACATCACACGGAGAATGTGGGAGAGAGAGATAGGTGCCTGTAGTACATTCAGATGACCACGTTGACCTGAAAGGATGGGCCTGGTCCTTTGATCTCCCTGTAGATAGCACGGGGGACTTGATTTGGTCTTTAGTGCGTTCTGTTTTGTCGTTCACATGGGGGCTGATCCGCTGTGGTTGGTCATTCTGGGTAGAGGGCTTGACTCTCTGTCGTGCACCTGTCTGTTTTCTGGCTCCTGAGAGCCAGGCTGGGTGAATCTATGGAGAAAGGAGTGGAGACACGGATTTGGGTGGGGGGATGGGGCGGGTAAGGTGAGGACTGATCTCAAGGAGAACTATAGCTACTTTTAAACTGATGTGGTTGGGGGGCTGAGCCCGGTGGCGTAGTGGTTGTGCGTGGGACTGCGGCCCACTAGGATGGAGGTTCAAGTCCAGCAGAGGCTCCACAGGAGCAAAAGGCTGGGCCTCCTACTCACACCACCAGAGGGCAGTGATGCCCCCCCCCAAAAAATAAACTGATGTGGTCGGGGCAGTCCAACACTGCTTGGTAGGGCCGAGCTCTTGAATGGTTCGATGTCTGGATCGTGTCCCAGTAAGATGATTTGGGGAAAAAGTCACTTACTTTACTGTGTGAGTCCGGGTAGACTAAAGAAACAAATCCATTGACACACATATTGATATAAGGGTACGGTTTATAGACAAGAGGAATGGAACACTGAGAAAGCAGCCCAACCCAGTCCAGTCCAAGGTCACAAGTCTGGTATTAGCCCATATGCCCAATACAAGTCTATAAAGTCTCCTTCCAATTCACAAAGTCACAGGCCAGTGGGTGCAGAGTCCTGGTGCTGGCAGGGGTCTCCCCATGGCTCCTCGCTTCCAAGGCTCAGGGTCCATCAACAGCATCCGGTGGTGGTAGAAGCAACTCAGCACTGGCAGGAATCTCCCCATGGCTTCTCCAGCTTCAGAGGTCTGGTTCCATCAGGGTAAGGCCGTGTGGCTTCTCCTCCGACTCCTCCAGCTCCTGGGATGCTGCCATCTTGTCCGTAGTTCATCATTTCATAGACTAACTCCCAACAACTGGGGAGAATGGCCTCTCATCTTCACGAGGGAAATATCGTGAGATTTCCAGAAGTCTCAGGAGAAAGTCATGCCCACACGGAGGCCTCATTGGCTAGTCAATGGCCATCTCCAGATGAACAGGCCAGGCTCCACCCCCACATCTCCGTCATGAAATTTGACATCTCGAATACAGGACCGCCACATTTACCAAAAAGTCAAAACCCCACGGTTTGGGTCAGACACAGGCACCTCAGTCCTCACCCAGCACGTTATCCTCCACCCGACCCCTGTCATGGGCTGTACCCCAGTCCCAGTTTACGATAACGGGGAGCACTCCGCTCTCTGTTTCACTTCTCTGGGTTCGGGAAGGAAGCTCACAAGTTGTAACGAGAGTGAGGAAGGCTGGGACACTGAGTTGTTCATGGGGACATGTTACATGGTTCTTTCTGGCCTGCGCTTCAATGTCCCAGGGGGGCATCTCGCTCAGCTATCTCACTCAACCCAGTGAGGCCCACAGGCCTTCAGCGGGCTCAACTCCCCCCATTAAGAGCCCAGAGCACCCCACCCCGCAAGCCAGCCCCTGCAGAGAAAGCACGCAGCTTTCCTTGCTCCCGGGGCTGGAAAGTCCACCCCACTGGCCCCTGCTCTGGGGCTGGTCCAGCTGCCGCTCCCCGATGTCTCAGCTGTCCTGGATTGGGGGGAGGGGGGAGGGTTGTTGCGCAGGGACCTCGCCACGCCTGGCTCTGACTGGCAATGGGGTCCCTCCTCCAGCTTCTCAAGATGGCCCTGCCAGGGACTCGTGTTCACAGGGACTTCCAGGGGAGTCATCGGAGTATCTCCCCCTGCCCCCCCCCCAACCACGTTCCTACCACGGCCGCCCAGAACGACCCAGCGTTGTTCTATTTTATGATCTTCATCTTCCAGAGCTGTTTCTTGTTTTTTTTTTGGCATCACTGCTCTCCGGCGGTGGGAGTAGGAGGCCCAGCCCCATTGCTGGAATTGAACCTCCGTCCCAGTGGGCCGCAGTCCCGCGCACAACCACGACGCCACCGGGGCTGAGCCCTCAGCGCTGTTTCTTGAGCCGGTCTTACACATTTGCACACACGCTGCCATCTTCTTTTCTAGACACTGACCAGTTGAGCCCTTGGGGTCAGATCCTCCCAACCGCCCCCCACCCCGCCCCGCTCCGTGACCCTGTGATAGATATGTGTGCGGCTATGTGTCCATCACTATGATCGGTTCCCCCTTCCTCCACCCTTCTGGTATCACTATTCCCATTCCTGTTCCTGGATTCCTTGGTGTCTCTTATCTATACCTGTGTGCACGCTGCCGTCTAGTCCAAAGCGAGAGGCAGTTGTGACAGGGTCTGCCTGCGCCTGTCCGTGACGTCTCCTTTATTTCTCTCTGTAGGGGCTCTGCCCTGGGGCCGGGAGACAGGCATTTCCACCTCTTGTCCTCGGAGGACAGGCCGTGAAGCCTCCCCAGTGGCTGGAGTCCCACTCTGCAGCCCCTGGCAGGATCTGGGGATCCCAGCCCCTCCGCACCCTCTCGCCGAGGCGATCCCCTGTATCGGGGACTTGCAGGCTGTTCTGATTGGCATCTCTCGGCTGGCGGGTGGCCCCCGGCCTTTGGTCCTGCCGGTTGCTCCCCCGGGTGTCATCTTTGCTGCGCTGACTGCCCATGTCCTCTGCCCACGATTTAAGAGACTGGGTTGTTTCTCCTTCTCCCGAGGAAGGGCTGTAGCTTCGGTGACGTGGATGACACCGCCAGCACGACCGAGTCCCCCCACGTCTTCTTCACATACAATTGCACTTTTTTTTTTTTTTTAGGCATCACTGCCCTCAGGTGGTGGGAGTAGGAAGCCCAGCCTTTGCTCCTGTGAGCGGGAATTGAACCTCCATCCCAGTGGGCCGCAGTTCCACGCACAGCCACGCCGCCACCGGGGCTCAGCCCAATTGCACTTTTATATAAAGCCTTCTCTCGTACACACGAGGGTCCATGAACTTGTTTCTCTCGTCCACTCGCTGTGCAAACAGGAGGAAGCACTGGCCTGTCCCGCACCAGCCTCACGGCTGTCCACACGCCTGAGCCCACCACGGCTGCAGTCCCCCTGGAGATCTGCGCACACTCGACCCTCCGGCCCCTGCGCTTGTTCGTCTAGAGAGGTTGGAGGTCAACAGCTCACCCTGTCGTTGCCATCGAGTCCGTGCTGGACCCGCATGGAGACGGACGGCGCAGGTGGACCCGCCCCTGGGACTTTCCGAGGCAGTGACTGCTTATGGGATTGAAAAGCCCCATCTCTCCTCTCTCCCTCTCTCTCTCAGAGCAGCTGGGCGGTTTTGAACTGCCGGCCCTGGGGGTCACAGCCCCATGCCTGACCACGCTGTCCCCAAGGCTCCTGGGTGGGTGGGCCATTCATTGTGCAGGTGTGTGAGTCTGGGTGGACTAGAGAAACAAATTCATAGACAGGCATATGGATAGAAGGGAAAGGTTTATAGACAAGAGGAAGGGAATATTGAGAAAGCATCCCGACCCAGTCCAGTCCAAAGTCATAAGTCCAACATTAGTCCATATGTCCGATACCAGTCTGCAAAGTCTCCTTCCGACTCACGCAGCATGTGCAGTAGAGGCGTCCGGGCGCTGGCAGGGGTCTCCCTGTGGCTCCTTGTTTCCAGGTCTCAGGGTCCATCAGCAGTATCCATTGGCCGTAGAAGTATCTCAGCGCTGGCAGGGGTCTCTGTGGCTTCTCCGACCCCAGAGGTCTGGTTCCATCAGGGCAAGTCCCTGTGGCTTCTCCTCCGGCTCCTCCAGGTTCCAGGACTCGGGATCTATCAGCATGCCGCCGTCTTATCTTGTCAGTAGACTGACTCCAAGAGATGGAAGTCAAGCCTCTCTTCTCCAATTGGGAAATACCGCGAGGCTTGCCAGAATTCTCAGGAGAAAGCCATGCCCACACATAGGCCTCGTTGGCTATCTCCAGGTTGACAGACTAACCTCCACCCCTAGACTCCCAATCGTGAAACGGACACACGCGTCCATGACCACCACAGCGGGGACCCCATCCGGTAGATCCATGCCCTGGGCAGTGGGCAGCCGTCTAGCCTTCGTCCACCCCTGGCAATGCCCCTCGATGACCATTCACATACAGGCCGACACTTCGTAGGCCAGGGACTTGGCTTCCCTCCACGGTCTGGTGGCCGAGGGATGACAGCGTGGGCCGGGAGGCACCCAGCCTCCCATCCCGCCGGGTCCTAGGGGGCGACTGTGCAATTAAAGGCAAAAAATTAAGAGAGAGACAAAAGTTTCGAGCGCTCACCTCCGCCATGGCTGTGGGAACCAGGTCCGAGCAGAGAGAGAGGGACTGTCTTCCCGCATCCCTGTATGGACTCTCCGGACATGCAGGACGAAGTGGGCTGTGCCCTCAGCCTGAAGGTCCCCGAGCACCAGTGTCAGGGCAGGTAGTGCCAGGGCAGAGGGGAAGGGGGGATTGTCCCCTGAGCAGGGAGAGCCACGCACATGTCTGCTCCTGCAGTTGAGTCACCGGCCAGAGAGCACTCTGCCCTGTGCCTGTAAGAGGTCACTTGGAGGCAGCATTATTATGGGGTGAGGGACGACATTGTGGGGGGTCAGTCTTGGTTATGGGAATGTGACTGGGACTCACCTCTAGGCCACAAGTGCGAAGGCCTCCCTCCACCCAGAGCTCTGGCCCGCCAGGGCTTCTCAAAATATACGCTCATGGCCTGAGCCCCGGTGGCGCAGTGGTTGTGCGCGGGACTGTGGCCCACGGGTTGGCGGTTCAAATCCAGCAGCAGCCCTCCAGTAGCAAGGCTGGGCTTCCTCCTCCCACCAAGGCAGTGAGGCGGCCCCCCCAAATATATACGCTCTTTTCCCGGTCCTCAGTCTCCCACAGCTGTGCTTGG